>QTSX02006416.1:0-161044 GCA_014839935.2 Entomophthora muscae
GCTTCTTGACTGAGCTTTGTTTTTGTCTGTTACCATCTGGTTGGTTTCCTCTTCATTTGTGTTTATTTCCTTTTAAATTTCATTTCCTTCAATTAATTTGATTTTTTGAGTATTCTTTCTATTGGTTTTTGCAAATTCCCACTAGTTGTAACTTTTGCTTTTGAAATCTAACTGCTTGAGTATTTCCTTTTGATGATTTAAAATTATTTCCTTGTGTTCTTCATTAACTATTGTTCCCAGGCTATTTTTCAGAATTTCCTTTTGCTGGACCAAGGCTCTTCCCTCATTTCCCCTTTGATTTACCACAATTTCCCTGATGTTGTATTCAAGCTCAACAAACTTTTAGAGGGCTGACTCTAATTTGTTGATAAGTGTTTAAATATTTGAAATTATGTTTTAATTCCATCAAAAAACTGGTTTTTATAGTATTACCTTCAACACATACATATTTTTCATCATCTTTAATAAATTAAAGACAATAAACATAAATATTGCATTAGAATATAGCAATTAGATGTCAACTCTTGATATTTAGAAATTATGTGCATAACTCAATGCATTTTGATTAATAAAATTCATTGTAAAATTGGCCTTTTTCATTGTAATTTAATGAAATGGACTGTGTTTGTATTAGAGAGCCATTAACGCTTAGTATAAATATTGATACATAGTGCATTTTACAGCCTGTATATTTACCTATTGGTAATAATCATGTAAACTTTTCAGTCAGATTTTACGGGGTAATAATAATGTAATGTGTTAATAAATTACTGTTCATTATCATTAATTGGCTGATTTTCTTTGCTGTGGAAATTGTGCATTTTCTGATATTTACACACTAGTATCCAATTGGATGTGAAACCAACCAATTGGATACTAGTGTGTAAATATCAGAAAATGCACAATTGCCACAGCAAAGAAAATCAGCCAATTAATGATAATGAACAGTAATTTATTAACACATTACATTATTATTACCCCGTAAAATCTGACTGAAAAGTTTACATGATTATTACCAATAGGTAAATATACAGGCTGTAAAATGCACTATATATCAATATTTATACTAAGCGTTAATGGCTCTCTAATACAAACACAGTCCATTTCAATAAATTACAATGAAAAAGGCCAATTTTACAATGAATTTTATTAATCAAAATGCATTGAGTTATGCACATAATATATAAATATCAAGAGTTGGTGTCTAATTGCAATATAATAATATAACTTTATATTTATAGCATTTAATTTATTAATAATGATGAAAAATATTCATGCAAATAATTATATGTTACTGTATCAGATATATACCATTTTATTAATTATATGGAATGAAAATAATATAAAAAATATATAGTTGATTATGAATTGAAAGAAAAATTATCAACTTTAATAAGTTGCCACAAAGAAAAGATTTATTTTACTCATCAAAGGACAAGAAGGGGAGAGACTGGGCACAATGAACATTGCCTTCATCTGTGCCTGTGAAAGGGGCGGCATCAGAGATAGTGGGGGGATTGGTAGTGGCTTGGGAGTCAGGGTTGGAAGGCGGGTGGCTTGATGGGTGGGGGGTGTCGCAGATCCTGAATGAATTAGACAATAAGTTGTCCACCTAGGGATTAAGCAACAGAACAATTGCGCTATTACATCCTGATTTTACTAGGGATAAAGACGTATAAAACTCCTCTAAAGCAAGTGTTTGATTTGCCTTTCAAATGCTCATAAGGCACAGGCTTTACTTTCAAGATTATAAATAGAACAACAAAGTTATTTATATCTACCTCCTTAAGGAAAGCCGTGTGAAAACAGTTGTTCTCTGCGCGGGACTTTCAGCTATGCCAATCCACTCTCCTCTATTAGGGAAGTCCTTCTGTCTGTGCCTCCCTGCCCCTGGTGGCAATTCCCCTGCCTCACACTATATAAGTGCAATATTATCATAATTAACACCAGTTTTATCTTTACACCTTTATATTCTTCTGTCCTTTCACAGGCTGCCAATATACCATAAACAGGTATAGTAATAAGAATTAGGTCCCTGAATAACTGTTTGTAGAAATTAGCAATCCTTTGCTGCAACTTTTACGACATTGGCACTCATGTCTTTCAACACCACCAGCCCCCACCCCCGCGGTCATTTCAATGAGGAGGGAGGAATGCCCTGGTCCAGCCTCCTGCCACTGCTTCTCCTTACCACCAGGCACCGGCCTTTACTGCTGCTAATTGTCATGCCCTGCCCCAAAGGGAAGGCTTCTTGAGATAATTAATTTATTTTTCAGGTTTACTTATGTTTTGGGTTATTTATTAATATCCAAAATTTAGGTTAAATTGTTAATAATTTAGTATTTTAAAGTACTTACCTTTGTTTCCTTGCAGTTTGCGTTCAAGTTGTGTTTTTGTCACCTGCTGTCTTCCCAGCTATTCAATAGCTTATATTTTTTACTTTAAGTTAGATTTATTCTAATTTTTGCTTACCTTTTTGAAACTCCTTTTTCAAGTTGTTGCCGCTCTCCCCAGCCTCATTCTGCCTATCAACTTTGAACTGATCTTTTGTTTTCTCCTTTTTTCTTGCCCTGGTTCTCCAAACTTCCCCAGTTGCTCCTCTTCTTGGCTGCTTCCTCCCTGGTGATCATGGTCAGCAGAAAAGGCTTTCTTGCTATAAATAAAGAGCTTTTGAAGAGTAGGCTTTAAGCCAAAATTCTAAGTGATTTCTTCCCCTTCAATCTTTTCAAATTTTAACTTGAGATCTTAATTTTTAATAATTTATACATTTTTATTAGTTTAATTTCAAAGTTTAGTTTTTCTTTCTTTTAAAACAGATGGAACTAGTAAGACAACAAGCCTTAGGCTTGTTGTATCCATTGTTTTCCTTTAAAGAAGCGTTCAATAGTTATATGTACCAATTTGCAGATGGAGAATATCCTAATATTGACATTCCCTTAGTTACAAATTGTTCACTATTAAATACTTTGTTTTATCTTATTTGCTTAGGGTTTTTACACTCAATCACTCCTTTTGTAACACAATATAGGTTTTTAGCAGGGTTCTGTAAGATTATCTTACAGACAGTTCCTACGTTTCTATATCTTTTAAATTTGAATCCTAATCCTTGCACGCCCTAGTTTATAACCTTGCGCCATTATGGGCAAGACCTTACACTAATGACCATTCTGGGGAAAGAGCAGGCGCTCCCTATGGCCTGCCCAACCTAAGCCACTTCATGCAAGAACATCAACGCCCCCAGGCTATTAATTTTGGCCAACCACTGCTTCTACAAGCCCCTGCCTCCTTGGAGATGGACACCAACTCTTCACCTTCCAAGGACGCCATCTGTAGTGCCATACACGCCATGAATGCTAGTGCTGCTGGTAATGGATTTTGCTCTGAACACCTGGCCATTCAGCAGCCTTCTGCTGAAAACGCCTTGGGTTACTTTCAGAATCTCTCCCAGGTCAACCCTGACCAGCTTTGTTGTGACCTCCATACTGTCAAACATATCAAGGACTACCTACAACAATTCACCCATCCTGCTGTATACCACAACCAAATGCACCTGGGTTGCATCCAAAGCCTAGTGCATGACCAGGGAATACTGGTATCTAACCAACAGATGTTCCTCCAGGTCCTTTACTCTGAGCTTGGCAATACTTTCACCACTGTCAATCATTATCTTGCCAAAGTTACCAACGCCCAGAACACCATGCTCCACTGGGCCAATGCCATTGAAACAGGTATAGCTAAGCTAGTTCCAGTGCATGTGGTACAGACCCTCACCCATCAGGGTGTAGACGCCAATTGGATTAGTGTGGTTACTACTCACGTGCTGGAGACTGGCCCCATGGTTTGAAGCCTGACTCATGAGGTGGAAGTATTAGCCTGTTGCCTTGCCACCATCCCCTTGTTCACCCCCCATCTGCTGCCACAGACAACTCCCCTTCCAGCCACCTTCTTGGTTGAGACATCCTTGAGCTCTTTGATCACTACAAGAAGATGCAGGCGGAATTGGTCCAGCAGAGTGCTGATCTTGCCTTCCTGTTTGATGGCTACCACACTGTGTCAGAGCTTCAGGATTGTCTCAAACTTTGCCAATTGCATGACAGAGCCAACAGCCAGACCCAAGTCAGGAAGGACAAGGAAGTAATAGCCTTGCTCCAAGCTGAGCTTGCCACCCATGAAAAGTGCATCACCTCTCTGGAAGATGACTTGGATATCACCTGTCAGGAGAACAAGGTCTACCAAGATGAGCTGGACAAGCAACAACTTCTCCTGGACGCCTTCCAGAGCCAATTGGATAGGATGGACAGTAAGATTATGGCCGTCAACTTACAGGCTATGTCCATCAACTCCAAGAGTCACCACAGCCCACTGAGGTCCTCTAGTCCTGAGTTCTATCATAGCTACAAAAGCAATGATGACCACACTTGGTTGGCTCCCAACGCTGTACAAGTATTAGAGCCAGTACTGGAGTCCAAGGATGACGTCCTGGCCACCCTGAAGCTTCTGGAGCTGCTCAAGACAAAGAAGGTGAACACAAAGCCCAGCAAGAGGAAAATTGTTGCCGCACCTCTGAGGCTAGGTTTGCTGCCTCCACTCTCAGCCATTCCCGTCTCACCCGCTCTCCAGTGAGGATCACACCTGCTCCCCTCCAACATGGCTCCAACAACTTCAAGCCCATCAATCTACCCAAGTTTGACTGCAAGAGCAATGTAGTCATGTTCTTACGTCTGTACCAAAACTCCATGTATGGCATAGACAATGCCATGAGGGACTCCACAATCATCAACTGTCTGGATGCTGAGACTTAAACCATTATCTTTCCACATCTCCCTGAGAATGGCTGGACTTTTGCCAACATCTCCAGAGCCTTGACAGAAGAATTTGGTAGCCAAGAAGCACTCCTTGGTTGCAAGATGGACTTTACCAACACCAAGTTAAAGGTGGGGGAAACCCTAGAAGACTTCACTTCTAGGTTCTACCTTGAAGCTCAAACTCTGTTGTCTATGAGTGCAGTGCAGTTTATTGATGTGCAGTCAGCACTCCTCAATGCTGTATGTGTCAACTGGGAACTATCTCTGGCTCTTAAGTTGGGCATTTACAACGCTTGCACCGTACCAGATCTGATCTGCCTCCTACACACCTACAAGGAGGAGTTTGAAGTCCCTCTTCCTGAAGGCCGCCCTTGCCAGCAATCTGAGCATAGACCCCACATAGCTGTTGAGATGCCCAAGCCTTCTGAAAAGGTTGGGCCTGCTCCAGTCAACAACAGCCCCCATACTTGCTTCAAATGTGGTATGGCTGGCCACTTCTCTTGGGAATGTAGGAATCCACATCAAAAAGTCCACCATGTGGGCATGGAGGACACTGAAGAGGACTACACCAAGGACGCTGATATTGAAGAGGACAATGAGGACCAGTCAAAAAACTACTAAGCAGCCAGGACAAGGAGAAATCCTTGGCTGCCTTTGTAATTTTGACACCCTCATCTCCCCCATACCACTGCCCCCCAACAAACCAGATAAGAGGCCTGCTGCCTTGCCATCCTCTGGGACTAACCCTAAGGATGAACCCTCTCTGATTGACTTCAACTCCCAACCAATACATGAGGATGTGGAGTCTGACAGAGTTTAAGAGGACCTCCTACATTGAGTCCTCACTGTTAACAAGCAAACTCATTGGACTACACTTTGCTCTGAGGTGGTTATCCCCCAAATAGCTCGGAAAACAGTGTTTTTACCCTATGCTGAACAACTGACTCAACCAGGCGTTGAAGTCACTCATGAGGAGGACAGTGCTGAACAACTAGCCAAGCTTCTCCACACAGTAAACAACTCAGCACCACTAGAATCCCTCAAGGAAGTAATCCCAGCTGTGGGAGCTACCATGGCTACCTTCCTGGAGAAGTTCAAAGGACTAAGCGTACACCAGGTCTCAAATATTGTGGAGATCAGAGAGGACCGCCAGGATGGCAACTGTGTTAAGTTTACTCCCTTAAACTTGACTCCCTGGTAATCAACACTTTTTCAAGTACCAGGGAGTCAAGTGCCGCATATGTGAATCTATTAGTATTTTTGGCTTAACCAATTTTAAGCTAATTTTTACTAGTAATTTAGGGGTTTGAAACCAAAAACCAAGGTTAAATTTACTTGAACTCAACTCTGTTTAATAAATTGGCTAGCTAAAATACCAATTAAAGGGGCAATTTATAAGTAAATTTACTAATAGAAATGAAAAAACCTGTGTTCAACACTCTAAACCAAAAAGTGGCCAGTTTGACACTTTTTAAACCAAATCCATATTTTATAAATAAATACTTATGCGCTTATATAAAATTTTATTATTTACTATTACATTTTTATTATTAGTGTCCATAGTTGTTAATTAGGCTCCCAAGCACCACTATACTGGATTTAGTGGCATAGACATCAATCAAATACCCCACTTGTTTTACTTTATGTCATTCCCGGGTTTTTGGATTAAGTGGTGCCACATAAATTAAGCCCAATTTATTAAGAGATTTTATATGTAATTTATAAAAAAACTGAAACTTGACTCCTTACTTGTTAAACTCTATCCACTTGCCACCCAATTGGTTTTGGATTTAACTAATCAAAGGCTTGTAATTAAGGCTAAATTAATATGTAACGTACTATGAGCGCCACTCTACACTCACCCACTTGACACTTTAACTTAGGGATTAGTACCAAGAGCTTCTTAACGTTTTAACCAACACTATGGTAAATAATTCACTCCCAGCTCCTCACAGCATGCCCTAATCACTAATAAACACATTCCCATTTATTTACTTTTTTAACTTAAGTTGTATTTTTTTAATTTTTGAGCATACAAAACTGCCTTGCTTTTGGGTTGACTTTCAAACCTGGTTTAAATTTAAGCAAGTTTTATATGTAAAAAATAGTAAATTTGATGTTTATGCTCAACTTTGGCATACTCAACAGTGAGAATTCAGCTTTATTTTCCCTTGAAAGTGAGAATTCAGCTTTTTCTGGCTGATTGACAGTGCCAAACTTGACACTTTACTATGTTTTGAATTTTCAACTCTCAATAAAAAAATTCCACATAATATTTTTTTGCTATTATAATCTACTACTTTTTCTGCTGCTCTCCATATAATTTTCATATATTTTTTTATTTTCAATTCAACTTTTACATTGATTTAACACTAAGATGTTATGCTGAACCTAACATCTTTGATGCTTCATAATAAGTTCACTTATTTTCTATGTTTTAACCTTTATATCTATACTTCTAGTTTCTATTTTGCTTCTATTTACTTTTTTATGTTTTTTCTTGATAAATGAAACTTTATTTGCATACTTTTTATTTAACGTTTGCTTTGTTTTACCTCTGTGTTTCATATCTTTCATACTTCTATTATTTACAATGCTAAACTCTTCTTTAGACAAAATCAAACAAGAACAGCCAACAGCCTAAGCACCAAGCCTCCAGGGCCACAAAGAAACTGCCTCCACTCCCAAGTGTGCCAAGAAGCCTGCAAAGGCAAAGTCTCCAATCCCATCTCCTCCCACTCCATCTTCTCCTACTCTTCCCCCTCCACCCTCATCTTCCACATCCCCTTCATCTTCCACATCCCCTTCATCTTCCACATCCCCCACACCTTCTCCCCAAAATTCCTCCCCCAATAAATCTTTTGGTGATATTACAAACCACTCCTTTTACCACTCAGAGGCCAACTCTGAGCCCACCAAGGAGTGGCATACCAAGAAAGTAAAGGCTGCCAAGGAGCCCACCTCTTCTTCTGGTAAGAAAAAGGAGGCATCCAAGCAGGCCTCAAAGAATCCTTCCCCTCCCCCTCCCAATGGCTCTTCCCCTCCTTCCTCATCTGACCCCCAAGATGAGCTTGAGGATTACTCCAAGAAGAGTTTAAAGCTTCTGATCATGTGGCTTGGGATCCACTGGCCATCCATAACATTTGCAATATGGACAGAGAGTTTAAAGTTCCTAAGCGCTTCCCCCCAGTACTTCCTGATCATGTCTGTAAAGGGCAGCCCTGGTTACGTTGCTGACAATTACATCTTTAATTGCAACAACCAAAAGCAGCAGACCAAGAGCAAGCACTTTGTCTGCAAGGATAAGACTTGTGGGGCCCGGTTGAACACTGAGGGCTGGTAGCAAGTAACAGCAAAAAGGGGAGCACACTTGCAAGCCCCCCAATCATCTAATCACTCAGATGTTAAAATGGTACCTTGTTCAAGTAATACCCACATCCTCTCATCTCTGGGCTTCTGATCTGGCCATAAAGGCTTTGCAACATCTCAAACCCAACAATATTAAGTTGGTACTAACACAGGAGCAGTTGGTCAAATTCATCAGCAATAAGTGTATTGCTGCTAATCCCCCTCCCCCAAGGCTTCAGACGTCCTCTTGGAGCTCACGCTCACTCATGAGCTTAAGCAGCTTCCAAGTGGGGAGCGCTTCCTGCTCCGTGACAACAAGCCTGCTGCCAAGGACCTAATAATCTGCTAATAAACTCAGCAGAACCTGATGGAGTTGAAAAGGGCGTCAACCTGGATAGTTGATGGTACCTTTGCCACTTGTCCCTGGATGTTCAAGCAGCTCTGGATGGTCCATGCCCAGATTGACATCCAGGTGATTCCACTTGTGTTCTTTCTTCTTCCTGGGGCCACCAAGGCCATCTATATCCACAAATTCTCCATCCTCTGCTAAGCAATTGCCCTCCTTCCTGCCAACAACAATGACAAATCCAAGAAGACTCCCCTCTACACCTGCGCCAACCCACCTGCCTCTGACAAGGACCAGGCCACCCTGGACTTGGAGGAAAAGGCGAGGCTAAGAGCTCTTGGGCCTTGCGTGTGTATTATAGACTTTGAGCCTGCCCAGTTCAATTCATTCAAGTAGCTGTTCAGCAGAGAGGTGCAGGGTTGTCACTTCCACTACTGCCAAGCAGTTGCTTGGAATGTGCAGGCCCATGCCGAGCTAAGTAGGTTGAGCCAGAGGGATACTTTGGACACCTGCAGATTTGTGCTGGCACAATTTAGTGCCTTGGCTTTTTTGAAGCCAGAGCACACTGTGCAGGGGTTTGAGGTGCTCTCAAAGGATCCCTACATAGTGAAGCACCCAGAGCTCAAGCCTTTCCTCAAGTACTTTGAGCCCCAGTGGATTGGGAAGGTTGTCACGCAGAGGCAAGGAAAGGCCCGTGCCAAGGCCAGCTGGAATGTGTACCGGGTAGCCATCAATGGGGAGCTCAAGACCACCTCAGCGCTAGAGGCTTATCATAAACACCTCAAGGCCAACTTTGGGCTCCACCAAAAATTCAATAAGTTTTTCTCCCTCCTGCAGCACAAGCAGGAGAAAACAATCTCCAAGCTCCAGGATCTCTCCAACCACGTCCCCCCACCAAGCCAACCACCTGCTGTACCCTTTTCACCAAGGCCATCCAGGGTGCGGCCGAGCACAAATACAAGGCCTCTGAGCTTAAGCAGCAGCTTGAGCTTATTGCCACTGCCCTTCTGGAAGGGGCCAAAATGAAACGGGGAAAGAATGATGAGGAATAAACTTGCTTGCTTGCTCAGTTATATGATTTTTACTTTTAACTTTAACTTTTTAACTTTAATTTTTACTTATTAGTTTTGATCATTTAGTTTTTAGTTTTAATTTTTAAGTTTTTTTTTAATTTAATTAGATAGCAGTAATTATTCTATGTATGCATGGTAAGTTTGAGATGAATATTTATAGTTGAAAGTAAGTGAAATATCTTAATTTTTGTTAATTTCAAAAAAACATATGATATTCACAGTTGTGCTTATATGAACTATATCAAATAAACATTAATATTTCTTCATATTTTGCATAACTTCTTTTGTTGTGCTTGTGTTTTGTTTCATTGGAATTTTAATTTTTATAGTAATAAAAAATATTTTTATATTAAAGAGTGTAAATTACATAGTAAAATGAGAAATAATTGCTTATTTCTCCTTATTTCTACTAATCTAAGGTATTGTTTTTATTGCATTTTTGAGTCTCTGGGGTCACTTTAGTATACCATAGCTGTAAGGTTTAATTTTTTATTAAAAGTTTTCAGTACATCAAGATCTGTTAATTAAAAAAGTGTCAATTTCCAGTTGTCAATCAGGGCAAAAGCTGAATCCTCACTTTAATATAGTGTTGACTACCAGGGAGTAAAGTTTAAGGGAGTCAATCACCAGGGAGTCAAACTTACCACAGTTGCCGCCAGGATTGCACCTATATCAACCTGGTAGTGAACAAGACTCATGTCTGGGCCATACTGGATACTGGTGCCCCTGGGAACATTATATCCTCACAGCTGGTTAAGAAGCTTAAGCTGGCACCAGACTTGGCCTACCATGAAGAGTTTGGTACTGCTGGGCCACTGACCACTAGAGCAAAAGGAGCTTACTCTTCTCTTCTCTCCCTCTTTGCTTTGGGAAGCTAATGGTCATTGCTCTTGATATAGTTCTGGAAAACAACAGCTATGTCATTCTTATTGGGACTAGCTTCATGGTTCAGTATGGCACTGTGACTAGCCATGGAGACCATGCATTTGGAATATTGGGCCACTCCATACCCATGTTCTATCATGAAAATTGCCTGTCTGACCTGCCCTTACACTTTCTGCACTACATCATTCTGGAGTACGCCAACGGAGAGCTTCCAGTTGCTTATACACTGTGTAGTAAGAAGGTCATAGTGCTACCTCTCTCAATTGGGGAAGCCAAGGGTATCCCACTTTACGCCTCCTTTAATGCGACTATCCCACCTGACGCTCAGGTGATCCACAATACAGGCCTCTTGCTGGCTCTACCAGCTGGCACTCATGGAGAAATCTTTGGTACCCTTAATGCCTCCAGACTAGAACCATGGATTGAACCAGGAATCCTCATGCCAAGTGAGAAGGAGGTACTCATACTCTTGGCCAACATGAGTCGTGAAGATATGGTTGTCTCCAAACACCAACTTCTGGCTTATATACAACTGGAAGAGCATGACAACCTGCAGTAGACTGCCCCCTTTGTGGACTTCTCCAAGTTGGGTCTACCCTGTGAGCAACCACTGATGCTATTGGTCATAAGCCGTGACTCTCTATCTGGCCTCTCCAAAGAACAGAAGAATCAAGCTATGGATCTCTTTGCCCAGTATAAGGATGTGTTTACCAAGGATTATTATGACCTTGGCAAGGCTGCAGATGTTGCTCATCATATTGACACCCAAGGCAGCCCACCTATCCGTTCCAGACCTATACTGCACAGTCAGGCCAATCATGCTGTGGCTAACAAGAAACTTTGGAAGCTATTGGGATCTGGCTTACTGGTCCCCAGTAAAAGCCCTTGGGCTTCCCCTCTCCTGATTGTCAAAAAGAAGGATGCAGCAACCGTGTGGTGATTGACTACTGTCAACTGAATGCTGTTACCAAGAAGGATTCATATCTCCTCCCTTGTATTGACAATACCTTGGACCAACTGGGTGGCACCAAGTTCTTCAGCGCCATGGAATTTATCAGTGGGTACTGGCAGATTGATCTACCCCCCGCTGATCAGGAAAAATGTACAATAATCACTGATCAAGGGCTATTCCAACCCACAAGGATGCCCCAAGGTCTGTCCAATGCCCCGGCTACCTTCCAGCAGGCCATAGATGCAGTGATGGGCGACCTCAAACTCACCAGTGTCTTGGTCTACCTGGATGACATTAATGTGTTCTCCAAAACCTTTAATGATCACCTACAACACTTGGAGGAAGTCTTCCAGAGGTTACTTGCAGCTAATCTCAAGCTCAAGCCACAAAAGTGCAACTTCTTCAAGGAGCATCTTGAGTTCTTGGGGCTCATCATTAGCCACAATGGACTCTGCCCTGTACCTCTGAAGGTGGAAGCCATTGAGAAAATACAGATCCCAGACAATAAGTGGGACGTGCAGGTCTTCCTGGGGATGATTGGGTACTACCGCTGCTTCATCCCCAAATTTGCATCCCTGGGTGACCCTCTTTTTCAGCTTCTCCGAGCTGATAAGGAATTCTTCTGGAGCCCCACGTGCCAATCTTCCTTCAGTGCTCTCAAAGGAACACTGACTTTGGCCCCTGCTGGCCTACCCTGACTTTGCCAAGCTGTTTGTGGTTCATACAGATGCTAGTCTGACAGCAATTGGGGGTGTTCTCTCCCAACTGGACTCCAACAGACTTGAACACCCTGTTGGATACTGCTCATGTACGCTTAATGTTCACAAGAAGAACTACACTGTCACCAAACAAGAGTGTCTGGTTGTGATATACTCCTACCAAAAATTCAGAGTCTATCTTCATGGGGTACATTTCACAGTTGTAACAGACCATGCCTCCTTGCAATGACTGAAGACCCTCAAGGACCCCAAAGGACGTCTGGCGCGTTGGGCCATTAAACTTCAGGCTTATGACTACAAAATTATTTATCAAGCTGGGGCAGCCCACCAGAATGCTGACTGTCTCTCCTGCCTTCCCACTGTTGCCTTAGTATCCCCCATGGCTGAAATTCTCTATGACAAGCTTATGGAGGATCCTTCTTTGTGGGGGGAGGAGCTGGTAGAGATACAGAGAGCTCTCAAGAAGCTAACTGTTGATACCAAGGTCTCTAAGGGACAACTCCTGAAGCTTTATGGAGACTCTTGACTACCCTAAATACGCCTATCCCTACACATTGACTCAGTGGTGGCCGCTCACAAGACTTATGGCCATGGTGGCATACAGAAGACGTTAGCTCTGCTACAGCAGCACTGCTTCAGGGAAGGAATGCACACTGATGTAGTAGATACACTGGCCACCTGTCATGACTGCAACATTGAGAGACCTAAGGTTTCTAAGCTCTAACACAGACTTGTACGCCCTGGGGTTGCCTTCCACACTGTAGCTATTGACGTAGTGGGTCCCCTGCCAGCTACCAACAGTCACAATATGTTCATCATTGTGGCAGTTGACCATCTGAATAAATGGGTAGAGGCCAAGGCAATTCCCAACCAATCTGCACTAGTGACAGCCACGTTTATCCTGGAGATTATCATATACAAACATGAAGCCCCCAGATTCTGCTGACAGACAATGGTACCAACTTCATCATTTATATCATCCCCTGCCTCAACCAACTGAAGGGAATTTGTGGGACACTATCCACTCCTTATCACCCACAGACAAATGGCATGGTAGAACACACTAATGGGAGCCTGGTCCAGATACTCCAGAAGCTCAGTCACCAACATGAGACTGAATAGAATACCTTTCTGCCTGCGGCCACCTTTGAATATAACATTGGGTACCATTGGGCCACTAGCAAGCTGCCTTTTCAACTGCTCTACGGCCGGCAACCAGGACTTCCCCCTTTACTATATTCTTTGGTAAGGCCCAGCCTGGCTGTGTCCCCAGAGGCGTACCTCAACAAGCTGGTTCAAACTATTATTTGTTGCAATCAGAGGCCTATACTGTAAACTTAATGTCAAAACCGCAGGCTTGACCCACCAGCAAGGTTCCAACCAAGCAGGTTTGTGACCTGCAATCTGATTACCCAGTCACTTGAAGCCAGACCCGGAAGTCAACTCAAATTACCAAATCAATCAACATGAACAAATGACAATCCCTCACAGTGGATACCTCAATTTGGCGCTTGACTCATTAACAGCATCAAGCCACCCCCTCTTCCATCCAGCCGTGTGATCACCAATCATGTTCTTGCTATCCATTGATTCACAATAGCTATATAATCACTATCTCCCAATAAAGATTATTATCTATCATCTAAATATTTTTCCCCTTGTAACTCTGCTAAAACAGCACAGTTACAACATTGGTAGCACAAGTAGGTTCTCCATCCTACCTTATCTTGAAAAATTCTGCCTGTTGCCCGCACACGCCGCGGCCAACAAATCCTTGACAGAATTATGTCTGGCCTCCTGCCCAACTAGACGCCGTATACTCCTGGTACCAAGATACCTGATGGCTTTGTTCTCTACCAAAACACAGTGATCCCACTACCCTCCTTCAACGCCATGTCTGCAGTAGGGTTCTTTCAGGCTCCCTCATCAACGCCACAATCAGCAGACAAGACCACCATGCCCGCCTATAACACACAAAGACTTTGCAGCGCCGCCTTGGACCCCTTTGCGGGGGCTAACGACAACAATGCTGGCGCATGGATTCAGTCCGCCCAAAGCAAGTTGGCTCAGATGGAGTGCCCACAGCAGTTTTGGATTGTGGAGATTTCCATTTGTGTGACCCATGACGCTGGCACCTGGTGCAACAAGTGGCACAAAGAGCACACTGACAAGAACTGGGACACCTTAGACAGGACTTCTTGGCAAGATTTGTGCTTAAGGATACTACACTCATTATCATACGCCAAGTAAAGAACCTAACCCAGACAGGCACTGTTAAAGAACTCACCCGCGCCTAAGAGGAACTCCGTCTCCTTGCCCCATCTAACATGGCCTTTGACACCCCAGCAACACACCTCATGTATTACAACGCTCTCAAGTTGCACGTAATGAGACATGTGAACCTGGACCAAGTTATCAACCTACAAAGCCTGTACTGTGAGGCAGAAAAAGCGGAACAAACCTCCAACGCTCTGCACAAGGCACAGACTGGGAAACAAGAGAGACCCAAGGACTCACATTCAAGTGGGCGCTCCTTGCAACCACCTCCTGGAGGTAACGGTAACAACAACAACCACAAACCCACGGGATCAAATGGGAATGGGAATGGGAATGGAAATAAAAGCCAATCAAACCGCACCCATTTCCGTGTCACTGCCACCCAAGGCAACCAAGATGAGGGAAAAGCCCGGGGAGAGCACTAAGCAAACCAAGCTCTCCCCACGCAACTCCTGACTTGCCCAACAATGAATACCAACCCGAGGACGTGGACCAATGCCCAATAATCCAAGTGCCCTCAGAAGACCTGGTACTATACTCCATTGCCAGACATCCCAATAAATTGATATCTTACCCTTTACTCTTTTACAGTTACACAGGCTCAGCACTCTTGGACTCAGGCTCAGATAGAACCTTAGCCAACAGCAGCTTTGTGGATAAATTCAAGCTGGCCACTAATCCTTTGCAGATTAAAAACGTGGTCCTGGCTGATGAACATCACATTGCCGTGACAAAAGAAACTGCTCCCTTCTCAGTCATGCTTGAGAACCTCCACTCCACCATACAAGGTCCTGCCATCAATTTCCCTAAGTTTGACATTGTATTGGGACTAGACTGGCTATGGAAAAACAATCCCCACGTGGACTGGGCAACCTCAGTGCTGACCATCAAGCGTGAAGGTGTCAACCACCAAATCTACCCAGACTCTGTAGACCAACTCCTACAAGACCATGTCTTTGTACGCTTCACAGAGACCTTGGATGAGAAGGAAAACCTGAAGGCAATTGTCTGGGATTCCTGCTAGTACAAAATAATACACTTCAAGGACCACCAGGATACCTCCACGTCTCAAGACTGCAACATTGTGGCCTGCCATCCAGAAATCTTTAAGGAAGCGTTACTTGGGCTACCCCCTGAGAAACACATTCAACACTCTATCCAACTCAAAGGGGCTGTACCCAAGGCACGCCCCATTTACAAGCTGACCCCAAACAAGGACAATACCCTGCGCGCCTATCTCAAGGAGGCGCTTGAAAAAGGACTATCTGCCCCTCACAGTCTCTCTCTGGGGCCGCTGTATTCTTTTTGGCTAAAAAGGACGGTACCTTACGCCTGGTCACAGACTACCACGTCTTAAAAGAAGTCACTATTAAGAATTTTTACCCACTGCCACTGATTGATGACCTCTTTGACGCTTTGGGAAGAGCTTCCATCTTCTCAAAGATTGATCTAACTGCAGGCCACAATTAGATTTGTATCAAGGAGGAAGACATCCCCAAGACAGCCTTCTGCACTAAGTACGGTTCCTAAAAATGTGTGGTACTCAACTTTGGCATGACCAATGCCCCGTCCACTTTTGTAACCTTCATGAACAAAGTGTTTGCGTCACACATAGGCAAACATGCCCTAGTGTATCTGGACAATATTATTGTCTACAGCCCCTTGGTGAAACAGCATCACAAAGATCTGGAAGAGGTAGTTGCAACCTTGGCACAACACAAACTGTTGGCCAAACCCTCCAAATGCCAGTTCTTCCTGGAGCAACTACCCTTCTTGGGACACATAGTCTCAAAGGACGGCATCAAACCCAACAGTCAAAAGATACAAGCCATCTGCAAGATGCCACCTCCCAAGGACAAGTCAGAACTACGCATCTTCTTGGGAATGGTGGCTTATGTACAACGCTTCATACCCAACTGTGGCGTCTTGACCGCCCCCTTGTCTGCCATAACAGGCGCCAAGTCCAAGTTTGTATGGACCCCCCAACGTGACCTCTGTTTTAGACGTCTCAAGGAAAAGCTCACAACAGCTCTCATCTTACAATACCCCAAACAAGACGGAGAGTACCAGATGGAAACTGACGCTCCAGATGCATCCATTGGGGGAGTACTACAAATTAAGAATAGTGATGGTGACTTCCTGCCCGTAGTCTAAAAATTGTGCAAACTGAAAGATGACAAGTGTCAATACCCAATCCACAACAAAGAACTGCTGGCCATTGTACATTGCCTAGTCAAATGGCGCTGTTATCTAGAACTGCAGGAAGAATTCACAGCACTAACCAATCACAAATCACTCATCTATTTCAAGACACAAGCAAACCTGTCACGCCACCAAGCGTGGTGGATGGAAATATTAGAAAGGTTTAACATGCTTGTCCAATATAAGCCCGGGCCAAGCTTGCCATGGCGGACACCCTGTCCCGTCTGTATGTCTGTGCTTAAAGAGAAGAGAATGGGCTCAACTCAGACGGGCCTCTTCTAGTGCTACGTAAAAAAGACAAAGGATTCCCTGCAGGCACAACCGGCATCATCAAAGAAACAGTCATCAAGAATGAACATCTCTTTGCTGACGTATATGGGACCCTCCACAGAAAAATGACAGATGGCACAACCATTCCCTACATTCCCACAAATCAGCGGGTTGACACCATTCTTTGCTACCACAGAGATCTTGGACATACTAAGAGCCAAAATCTATACAAATTCCTAAAACATAAAGCCTGGTGGCCAACTTTATACCGCAATGTCCAGGAAGTATTAGAACAGTGCAAGGTTTGCAAAAAGTTTGCTAAAAGCAAAACCCCGCCTAAGTCTGTACTCCCCATTTGAACCCAACTGCTGTTCAAAGTATGGGCTCTTGAAATTATGGGCCTCATGCCAGGAAAGCACAACAACAAAAAATACATCATCACAGCCATTGACTTTGCAACAAGGTGGCCAGTAGCCCAAGCAGTGAAAACACACACCAGTAACAATGTACAACAATTTATTAGCAAAGAAATAATCAGCAGGTTTGGAAAGCCAGAACTTCTGATAACCAATGGGGGCAAAGAATTGACCTCCAAAGACACCAATGTGTACCTCACCAAGAATGGGGACAAACACACTGTCACAACACCATACCACCCACAGGCCAATGGACGCGTAGAGCAGCTTAAGGTAGCCTCATGCAAGCCCTAGCCAAACTCACCGCCAGGAGACCTGAAGACTGGTATAAGCAGCTACCAACTGCATTACTTGTGTGCCAAACTGTGACCGTACTACAGTCACTGCTAAGTATTTAGCCAAATAAATGCTCCAAAATATAAAGATGTTCTGTTTTTGCTGTTTTTTACATATAGATAGGTTTGTGTGGAATTCTTGAGGGAAATTTTCCTAGAAACTGGATATCTATGTTTATAAAAGAACAGAATATGGATGGTTAGTTAGGTTAGGCTAACTAAAAGAATTGAGACAAGATTGACCAAATCATTCTTGGAGACTAGGCGTCTCAAAATGGGTTAGTTAATCAGGAAGATTAATTAATAAATACAGGATATAATTAATGAGGATTTAATTATATTAAAATGGCCTTGACTTTGTCAAGAAGTTTGTTAAGGGTTAACCATGGGAAAACCCCCAGAATTTGGGTTAAAAGCGCCGTGTTGGCAAATTTATTGGGTTAGAGGCACCACTATCAAATTTTCTTAGGCAATGAGGCGCTGGGGCGCCACCTGGGAAAATTGCTGGGCGCCGCAGTGGCGCCTGGTTTGAGTTTTGAAGCAGTTTAATGGGTTTTAAAGGCAAAAAACCATTACATGCAAAAATAACTAAATAAAGGCAAGGATGCCTAGGAATTCAGGTTTGATCAGCTGGTTCCCAGTTGGAACACTGATAGCTGAGTTTATGATGTGCAATCCACAGGGTTTTGGCGCTGGGAGCTGGGGAAGCTCCATTTCAAATTGGTACATTGGATTGAATGGAGTCAGGTGACTTCTGCCCATTGTAGGTCAATTCTCATAGGTTGAGAATTGTTGGTGATCTTTCAGGTAAAGATTTATGTTGAATGACTCAAATGTCATAGACCACTTGACGCAAATCATTCGTTGATTCAGGAACCAGAGGGGTTTTCAGCTGTGCATGCCCCAAATGGTATATAAGCAAAAACAGTTAAACATTAATAAAATATATTCATTGTTGGTTTTGACGCTTTCCCCTCACATATTTTTCAATTGTCATGCCTTCTTTGTTAAAATTTGAGAGAGCAAAGTTTGGGGTCCTTTGTGTGGAAACCACTGTCACAAGAAAGGAGGTTTTTACAAGTACATTGGAAGAAGCTTGGACCAGCCTGGAGGTCACTAAGACTGTTCCTGCCAAATCTTTAGTAGAAGTAAAGGCTGCGTTCAAAGAGCTGTATTCCAATTACTTTGCAAAGGAAGGGACTCCTGCCCAAGGGAACCAAATTTATGCTTGGGATGTTTGGAACTTGTTGGTAGGATGGGATGAAATCTTGCAATAAGTAAAAGAGATGGCAAATTGAGAAATTGAGGCGTTGAGAGCACGAGAGGGAAAAAACGTTAAAATCATGGTTTGTTGGTGGGATGACAATAAAGTGTTATCTGATAAAATTGCCTCCCTGGAGGAAAAGCTCCTCAAAGCTTTGTCCCAGGAAGGTAACAGTAATAAGAGTCAAGGACAGGATAATGGCAGGATGGACTGGTTAAGCCTGGATCTGTCACACAAACCCAAGTGAACAGATCCACTGGAAAAAGCTCATTTTATTGTTATAAAGCACACAGCCAAATATCATTCAAGCACTGACAGGACCTAAGTTGGAAATTCCAAATCAAGTCCTCACTTGCTTGGATCATCAAGTAGTAGAGGCCAACATCAAGCAAACAGCCAAAGAAAAGGAACATCTACAAAAGACATTCATTCCCATCTGCAATAGACATGAAGTTGGGGACAAAGTTTGGATCATGAATGTTGACAAGAGCAAACTACAACCTGAGAAAGTGGGCCCAGTAATTATTCTAAAGATAAACGTCAATAACACTTACCTTGTGCAAGGGCTTGGGAAACGCAAGCAAGACAAGACCTTATACCATGACCGCCTACAACCCTGCAAAGCAAGACAGAAACAACAAGAAACCGCCCTGCCCACCACAGAACAACAACTGATTCAATACGGCGCATGGGCTCCTGACAACCTCCCTGACAACCTGCCCCCAGAGGAGGCCAACCTTCAGCTGAGGGGGTGTCAAAACCGCAGGCTTGACCCGCCAGAAAGGTTATAACCAAGCGGGTTTGAGACCCGCAATCCAATTACCTGGTCACCCAAAGCCAGACTAGGAAGTCAACTCAAGTTACCAAATCCAACAACATGAACAGATGATGATCCTTCACAGTGGATACCTTGATTTGGCGCTTGACTCATTATCAGGATCATGCCACCCCCTCTTCTGTCCAGCCGTGTGATCACCAATTATGTTCCAACTATCCTTGATTCACATGAACTATATAATCACTATCTCCCAATAAAGGTTATTATCTAGTTTCTAAATATTTTTCCCCGTGTAACTCTGCTAAAACAGCACAGTTACAACAGCATGGAAAATGACAAGATCTGATAGGTCCTGGACAAACACAGAAGGGAAAAGCTCATAACCTTATCAATTTGGGTGCATAGTTTGTTGTAGGTGGCAGGCTTTAAGCGCCTGATGGCAGAACCAAAAATTGTAAAGACATACATCTGCAAGATGCATGTTGGCGTGGTTGATGGGGTAGGACCAACAAGTATGCCCAGCAGCCCTGATTTCTCGGGTTGCCCATTCCTGCTGCTCCATCTTGGCACTCAGTACAACTGTGTATACTTTTTTCTGTGTAGCCCACTCCTCCAGCATAGCCTTGAGCTCCATCTGTTATGCATACCCATCTGAAATGTTCAATATTGCCAAGTAATAATTGACGCCCAATGGAAAAACTGCCAATAAAACACTGACAAAACAATATAAAATTGGGCCGCGCTTGTACACATTAGAGTGGATATGCTTCTCTCCATAGTCTTGAATAAATGCAGAAATCTTAGTGTATGACAGGAAGATTATGTCATTATGGGCCATCATCGCCCTCTCTTTAATAAAATTGATGATGGTTGAATTGTATGGGTTGGTATACACCAAACTGGGGCCATCAAGAACCTGATTGGATAGGATTCTGGTAGCAACCACAACTCTGTGCGTCCACTAATTCACTGTTCTTTTGTTGATGAAGATGCTGTGAAGTCCCAGCTGGAGACATACCTGGATCAGGGGCATCTGCAGGTCACCTTCCATAATGGCCATCATAAGGGGATGGGCTGTGTCACCTTTGGTTGAAGTACAGGCACCAGTCAGGGTCTTCTTGGTAGAGGAGTCACAGTTGGCGTAGGCTCACAGGGTTGCAGCCACAGTGGACTTTGCAAAACCCATTGTGGCAGCAATTTCCCCAAGGGACATAAGCATCCCTTGCTTTTCAATCATTTCAAGAACAATCTCTGGAGTGATTAATTTTCTTCTGCGTCTTGCAGGCTGATTGGCTGGAGGCAGCATGTGTCTGCCTTAAGAACCAGACAATACCATCTGATTGGCTGTTTCTGGATTCTGGCTTCCATTGGTGGCCCAATGGCTCATTTGGTCAATTCCAGATGCTAGTGTTACTGCATGATTTGGGTTAGCAGCTGCCTGTGCGTGATGGGCAAACAGGGCCATGCTTGAGGATGAGGGAGAAAGAACACACTCCTGGGTAGTGCTTGCAGAGGGGCCTGCAGGTTGGGAGTGGCCATAGAGGAAGGCTTCACTATTAGAAGACCCAGTGTAGCCCTGCATGATTTTGTCAAGGCCAGGGAACAGCTTGTTAATTTGGTTGTTATTGGAAGAAGACATATATGATTTTATTAAAAGAATTAAACTCAAAAAGAGGAGTGTGCATTTTAGTCAATTTTATTGTTAAATATTTTAATTTTGTGAGTAGTAGGATCTAAATTTTAGCCGTACTAAAATGGAATAGGGTGATTTTTGAGAATGCCTGTGCTTCCTAAAAGAATCAGCACAAATCCACTCTAGATCCTTTAACATCCTTTTTGAGACACCCATAAATTATATTTATTTCAAATTCCATGCAATTATGATTTAAAACTTGGTTCTTGGATTTGACAATCCTGCAATTTCAGACTCGTTAATTTATACATGATGTTTATGATTTGTTTACATACAGGAAATCTCAAATTTCACATAAGAATCCCGCATTTCTGATTCATGTATCCCACATTTGTTTGCTGAGTTTTGTCTTTTGTTAGTTGAGTTATCTGCTCAAGAGATTTGAGATTTGCCAATTTAAATAAACCAAAAATTCAAATTAAATGGTTAATTTTATTAAACATTTTATTTTTCACTCAGCTGAGTTGCCCCCAAAAGTGATTCAAAATTTGGACCAAGGATTTGAAAATCCCGCATTTTTACCCTCAGGTTCTGAATTTACAGTACTATGTTTCCCTATGTTATTTCAGGGGACAAAATTGAAGTGACTAAATCAAAGTACAATAAGCTCTTGGTTTTTCTTTTAAAGGTTTCTCTTTTTAATTTTTCCTTTCCACCTCTCATTCCTCCTCAAAACTTTTAAAAAATATCTGTGTCATCAAGAGGGTGGATTATATAAAATCTGATACCAAGTAGAAAAACTTTCTTTTTTTCTTCTATTCTCCTTTTCTTTTCTTATCCTCAATTATCTTCTAATATCCTCTTTCTATTCTAACCCTTGATTATCTTCTAAAATCCTCTCTTTGTATTACCCTCAATTATCTTCTACTATATGTATTAGAGTAAAATAAGATGTATAAAATGGTTCTTTTTGATATACAACTTTAAACTATATATATCATTTTTAGTGGAAGTGCAGTGTTTTTAAGGGCAAGTTTTTTTAGGTCAAAGTTCCTAAGGTTGAAAGTGCAAAAATTGATTATGAGACCCCCAAAAAGTGCAAAAATCAAAGTTATCAAAGATTAAAGTACAAAATTGATTTTCTGGAGGTTAACTTTGAAGCAGAAAAAATACAGTTTATATTATAAAACTATATATTTTAAAAAAATCTAGTCTAAAAAGACCCCAAGAAATTCATTTCTGCAATAAAAAATATATGCTAGATAATAAAAATATTATTAAATTAGCTGTTTTTAAAGAAAGTTTATTTTAGTTTCAAAAGCAAAATTAGAAGATAATTTATAGCAACTGTATTCAATTAAATATAAAACATAAAACTACCCAAAAAATGCTTTATAAACTATAGTTTTAATAAAAAAGTTAATTTAAGTTCCAGCTTATGTAAAGCTATAATAATTCAGTATAAGCAAAATAAAGGATTTTTCCTGCAAGATACAAGCATACTGTAAATTCAGAACTTGAAGGTAAAAATGCGGGATTGTCAAATTCTAGGTCCAAATTTCGAATCACTTTTGCGGGCAACTCAGCTGAGTGAGAATTAAAATATTTAATAAAATCAACCATTTAATTTGACTTTTTTGAGTTATTTAAATTGGCAAATCTCAAATCTCTTGAGCAGATAACTCAACTAACAAAAGACAAAACTCAGCAAACAAATGTGGGATACATGAATCAGAAATGCTGGATTCTTATGTAAAAATTGAGATTTCCTGTATGTCAAACAAATCATAAACATCATGTAAAAATTAATGAGTCTGAAAGCGGGATTGTCAAATCCAAGAACCAAGTTTCAAATCATAATTGCCTGGAATTTGAAATAAATATAATTTATGGGTGTCTCAAAAAGGATGCCAAAAAATCTAGAGTGGATTTGTGCTGATTCTTTTAGGAATCACAAGCAATCCCAAAAATCACCCTATTCCATTTTAGGACGGCTAAAATTTAGATCATAATATTCACAAAATTAACATATATAACAATAAAATTGACTAAAATATACATTCCTCTTCTTGAGTTTAACATTATAATAAAATTAATTATGTCTTCTTCCAATAATAACCAAAGTAACAAGCTGTTCCCTGGCCTTGATAAAATCATGCAGGGCTACACTGGGTCTTCTAATAGTGAAGCCTTCCTCTATGGCCACTCCCAACCTGCAGGCCCCTCTGCAAGCACTACCCAGGAGTGTGTTCTTTCTCCCTCATCCTCAAGCATGGCCCTGTTTGCCCATCACACACAGGCAGCTGCTAACCCAAATCATATAGCAACACTAGCATCTGGAATTGACCAAGTGAGCCATGGGGCCACCAATGGAAGCCAGAATCCAAAAACAGCCAATCAGATGGTACTGTCTGGTTCTTAAGGCAGACACATGCCGCCTCCAGCCAATCAGCCTGCAAGACGCAGAAGAAAATTAATCACTCCAGAGATTGTTCTTGAAATGGTTGAAAAGCAAGGGATATATATGTCCCTTGGGGAAATTGCTGCCGCAATAGTTTCATCAAAGTTCACTGTGGCTGCAACCCTGCAAGCCCACACCAACTATGGCACCCCTATCAAGAAGACCTCAACTGGTGCCCGTACTTTGACCGAAGATGACATAGCCCATCCCCTTATGATGACCATTATGGAACGTGACCTGCAGATGCCCCTGATCAGGGTACGTCTCCAGCTGGGACTTCACAGCATCTTCACCAACAAAAGAACGGTGAATTAGTGGACGCACAGAGTTGTGGTTGCTATCAGAATCCTATCCAATCAGGTTCTTGGTGCCCCAGTTTGGTGGATACCAAACCATAAAATTTGACCATCATCAATTTTATTAAAGGGAGAGCAATGAGGGCCTGTAATGACGTCATCTTCCTATCATCTGCTAAGGTTTCTGCAAGTATCCAAGACTATGGAGAGAAGCGTATTCAGTCTGACGTGTACAAGCAAGGCCCAATCTTGTATTGTTTTGTCAGGGGTTTATTGGCAGTTTCTCCATTGGGCGTCAATTATTACTTGGCAATATTGAACACTGCAGATGGGTATGCCTTCCAGACAGAGCTCAAGGCCATGCTGGAGGAGTGGACCACAAAAAACGCTGTGCAAACAGTTGTACTTAGTGCTGAGATGGAGTAGCAGGAATGGGCAACCCAAGAAATCAGGGCTGCAGGGCATATCTGTTGTTCCTACCCCACCAACCACACCAACATGCATCTTGCAGATGCATGTCTCTACAATTTTGGTTTCACCCTTAGGCGCTTAAAGCCTGTCACCTACAACAAACTATGCACCCAAATTGATAAGGTTATGAGCTTTTCCCTTCCGTGTCTGTCCAGGACTTATTTGACTTCATCATCTTCTATGCAAGTGATAGTGATAAGTCCAGAAAGGACTCTCTCCTACCCCCTTGCCCATCCATTTGTTTTGTCAAGCCTGCATACATCACAGAAGAAGAATTTGAGCAATTGAAGCAATCAGCTCTTGCTGCCCCTTCCCAGTCAACAAACTCTGCCTCCCCAACCCCCATCAAACCACCTGTCTTCCAACCCTGACTCCCAAGCTTCTACTAATCCCCCACTATCTCTGATGCCACCCCTTTCACAGGCGCAGATGAAGGCAATGTTCATTCTGTCATTTCCCTCCCCTTTCCATCCTTTGATCAGTAAAATAAATCTTTTCTATGTGACAACTTATTAAAATTGCTATCTCTCTTTTAATTCACAATTAATAATATTTTCTTTTTACATTATCAACATTTCCCATATTTAATACAATGTTGTACATTTTACAAATAGCTTAAAATTATTATCATACATATTTTTCATCATCATTAATAAATTAAAGACAATAAACGTAAATATTGCAATTAGATGCCAACTCTTGATATTTAGAAATTATGTGCATAACTCAATGCATTTTGATTAATAAAATTCCTTGTAAACTTGGCCTTTTTCATTGTAATTTATTAAAATGGATTGTGTTTATATTAGAGAGCCATTAATACTTAGTACAAATATTGATACATAGTGCATTTTACAGCCTGTATATTTAACTATTGGTAATAACTCTATAAACTTTTTGTTGGATCTTGCAAGGTAATAATAATGTAATGTGCTAATAAATTACTGTTCATTATCATTAATTGACTGATTTTCTTTGCTGTGGCAATTGTGCATTTTCTGATATTTATGCACTAGTATTCAATTGGTTAGTTTCACATCCAATCACACAGGCAATAGAAAATTAAGCCGCCACACTAAACTGGATGTGGTTGGGGTGGCAGCTTGATTTCCTATTGCTTGTGCAATTGGATGTAAAACCAACCAATTGGATACTAGTGTGTAAATATCAGAAAATACACAATTGCCAAAGCAAAGAAAATCAGTCAATTAATGATAATGAACAGTAATTTATCAACACATTGGGTCATTATTTTAGGGATTAGGCCATTTTCTAATGCACATGCTGCTCAAGTCGCAGCATAACACAGTTCGATTTTGAAAAAGTAACTAATTAACATTTTATATTTAAAACATTAATAACTCAATGAAAAATTAATATTTTTTCACACTGTAAACTATCAAAATAAAGCTAAGAATAATATCTTTCTATTGATGGGAAAATTTTAATGTATATAATATGCTTAATATTAAAGCAAAAGTAATTTAAAAGAGTATAATCCAGATTTTATTATATGATTATATCTAATGATATAAAGTAGATCACTTCAAAGCTAATAAATACTCTTTTTTAATATACAACAGCTTTTTTTAATTTTAAAAAATTAAAGATAAGATTGAAAGCTTTATTTTTGCATTTTATTTTATTCAAAAAGCTCAATCATTTAGGATTTTATGATAGTTTGAAGTTAGGGTGTTTTTATCACTGTTTAGATTGATTTTAAGGTTCAAGTGAGCTTTGAACCTCAAATTAAGCATTCTTTAAATGTAATTCTTTAATATTTTATCATTTTAAAAATATGCAGAAGAGTTACAATTAACTGAATACATCATTTTAATTGATTTGCATTGATTACAAAGAGGATATGATGTAATAAAAATGCTTAGCTGCTTCACATGTATCACTTGTGCATGAAAACTGGGTATTTAATTAATTCTGCAAACATAAATTCAAGTTCAAACTATAATAAAAGCTATCACACCATTTCTTTCAGGATGGTGTCATTTAGCTTGGTATATAAGAGCTAAAGCACCACAAAGCTTCTAATCCAAAAGACCCCATTCAAAGGCCACATTCTGATCATAACTACTCCAACATTAAGGCACATTTCAGAGATCTAATCTAATTACAGATTCAAAATACTACCATGTCCTCAGTTAAATTTACTTCTGCCATGCTACCCTTTTTTCCTTGGGAGCTTCAACAAAAAGAGAGAGAATTGCAATGTTAAAAAAGGCATTACTCTTTATTGCTGGTGATGATCATGATAATTTCATCAAGCACTTCCTTACTCAAACTGAATTTGGGGTAAGCTCAGTTCCTGCCAACTATTTGAATTCAAAAAGACAATGAGTTCATTGAAAACTTAAAGGATCTCATGAAATCTTCTCCCCAAAAACATCTCCCAGCCTTGCAATCTCTGGTTACTTCCAGTTACTCTTTAAAAGAGCTTAATGATATGGGTTTTAATATAACCAAAAGTGAGTTTGAATACTCAAGAAAAATAAATAAAAATAAAAATGTAAATTTAAACAAAAAAGCCAAAAAATAATAACTATTCATTAAAAAAAGAAATAACTAAAAAAATTATTAAAAAATTGCTGGAAAATTCTTTTGAAACAAGCCAGTTTACAAAAAAAGTGCCTGAAAAAATTTATAAAGATATAGAAAAAGAGATGAGTAATTACTCAACTGAAATTAAATACTCTCTACTTAAAACAAAAAAAAAGAAATATATGAATAAGAAAATAAAAAATGAAATTTTGGTTTCAATTTCTACTTACTATAAATTAATCCCTAAAAATATAATAAAAAGTAAAAAACAAACTGATATGTGAAATATTTGTAATTTAAAAAATTCACTAGAAAAAAAGAAGGAAGAATGTGAAAGTAAAAACTTGCCATTACCAGAATCTATAGACAATGACTTAAAAGCCATTAATCAGCACCAAGACTTTTATGTTCATCAAAATTGTGAATATAAAAAAGATATTAATGAATTAGATGATGAGTCTTGTGTTGTAGTTATAGGTTATAAAGAAAACTTAAAGGTTGGAGGTGGTTCAATTGAGACCAATAATTGTTTTTATTCAAAAAAACCAATCTTATTATTAGGGTTTGCATTAGTTTTTAAGGAAAACAATAAAATTAAATATGAATATCATAATTTTTTGTCCCAAATATTATCACATGATTCTTTATTTTCAGGTGAGTGTTTTATAAAAATTCTTAAATTAGATGGATTTAAAAAAATAAAAAATATAAAAGTATGGACTGATAATGGAAATCATTTTAGATCATATGAATTTTTATATTACTTATTTAAAGAGACACCTAAATATATTAAGGGTTCTATAAAATATAATTGTTTTGTGGAATGTCATGGAAAAAGCATTGTTGATGGTCACTTTGGTGTAATATCAAAAACATTAAAAGAGAAAGAAAATCATTTTTATATTAAGAATATAAATGGTATTAAAAATATTTTTGAGCAAGAAGAAAAAAGAAAAGAGTTATATAAATCAGCGCTATCAGGCTCAAATATTTCTCAAAAGTCATTCTTTTTATATTTATGAGAGAAAAGTTAGGCCTATAAGGAAAGAGATCAAAGTTAAAAATCTGCGCATTAATCTTTTATATTTGATGAAAGATGGGAAGTTGTATACTTCACCTTTAACATTTGAAATTTTCTCATAATATTCTGAGATAACTTATCATTTGAAATCACGTGATGATACCAGAGAAACCAAAAATATCAGAAGATGCTAGTGGTGCACTAGGGCAATTTCATGAAGTAGGGCAGCTTACTAGAGGGTGTATTTTAAATAGAGTTATCAGTCTTTCAAAAACAACAACATTTTTTCTGAAATAAACTAAGAATATTTATGATCAGCCAAAGATAGGGTAATAGCATTTATAGCTTTGGGGCTGCTATTACTATCCCATGCAACTCATCATAAATATTTTTGGTTTGTGGTTTGTAGTAGCACTTAAGATATTTTCAGTAATACTATAAGTTGCAATTTTCAATTCTAAAATTGATGATTTATTTTTTAAAAAAATGATCTAGGCCCAAGAAAATAAAGTTTTAGAATTTGTTGATTGTATTTTAAGCTTTTTGAATAATTTGAATATGAATAATGTGATTAAGTTATAAAAGAATAAATTTGACACCTAGGCATAACAAGAAAAATAATGACCCATATTACATTATTATTACCTCACAAAATCCAACTAAAAAGTTTACATGATTATTACCAATAGGTAAATATACAGGCTGTAAAATGCACTATGTATCAATATTTATACTAAGCGTTAATGGCTCTCTAATACAAACACAGTCCATTTCAATAAATTACAATGAAAAAGGCCAATTTTACAATGAATTTTATTAATCAAAATCCATTGAGTTATGCACATAATTTCTAAATATCAAGAGTTGACATCTAATTGCTATATTCTAATGCAATATTTATGTTTATTGTCTTTAATTTATTAAAGATGATGAAAAATATGTATGTGTTGAAGGTAGTACTAAAAAAACCAGTTTTTTGATGGAATTCAAACATAATTTCAAATATTTACACACTTATCAACAAATTAGAGTCAGCCCTCCAAAAGGTTGTTGAGCTTGAATACAACATCAGGGGAATTTTGGTAAATCAAGTGGTAAATGAGGGAAGAGCCTTGGTCCAGCAAAAGGAAATTGTGAAAAATAGCCTGGGAACAATAGTCAACAAAGAACACAAGGAAAAGGGTTTGAATCTTCAAAAGGAAGTACTCAAGCAGTTAGATTTCAAAAGTGAAAGTTATAAGTCATGGGAATTTGCAAAAACCAACAGAAAGAATACTCAAAAAATCAAATTGATTGAATGAAATGAAAGCTCAAAGGAAATTAACACAAATGAGGAGGAAATCAATCAAATGGAAAAAGATGAAAATGAAGCACAATCAAGAAGCAGAAGAGCTACAATAAACAATGAAAATGTATCAAATGAAAATCAAGAGAAAGAACAAGTAGCATGGAAAATAAAGAAGATCAAGCCCAGAAATATAAATGAAGAGCAGCCAACGCTCATGAAATTCACTGAGGTGGCACAAGTGACTGAGGGGCCACAGGGGAAATAATTAGTAAGTCTTTTTATGTTTTATTTATATTTATTTTAGTCATCACCAGGAATGGGGAAAAGGTTGCAGAAGTGGCAGTTTTTACGCCAAGTTGGTTTTACAGGGGTTACCAGTCACTGGTAGCCCCTGTAAAACAAATAAATAAAAACTAAACAAATAAAAAAATTCAACAGAATATGAATAATTTTTCAAGTATTGAAGCTAAAGATAGGGAATATTTACCACCCACAGGGTGCTCACCGTGGTTGAGGGAAGCATATGAAATAGGATCAAATATCAACTTCAAAGAAATGAATGAAATTTGTGGGGATGTAAAGTTAAACTTTGATGAATATATCTATGAAAGCATTCAATGATTCCCATTTGCAAACATCAACAAATATGAAAAAAACTTAATAAAAACTGACGTTCAAATAGGAACTGAATATTTAAAAACTGAAATTTTTAATGAAGTATTCAAGGCATTGTCAAACAAAGTTGGGGACGCAGTCCTTGTGAACACATTTAAACCTTTATTAATATTGTTTGCCAAGGCATGGGGAGTTGATAAAAGTTGGGCACCCCCAGAACCCTCTTTAAATTCAATCAAACATCCTATATAAATAGGTTAGTTCAAGTCTTCAAAATATTGTGCATGTTCTTGGAAAAATATACCTTACAAAGAATTCACGTTGCGGTATATCTGGGAAACCTCCTTCACTGCATATTAAAAATTGGGCAAGTGCCTAAGGTCAAAGTTCCTAAGGTTGAAAGTTCAGAAATCAAAAATGGGACCCCAAAAAGTGCAAAAATTGAAAATACCAAAGATCAAAGTGAAAAAATAGATTTTCCAGAGGATAACTTCAAAGCCAAATAAAATACAGTTCTTAATATAAAACTATTTATTTTTAAAATTTTATAGACTAGAAAGATCCCAAGAAATTCATTTCTGCAATAAAAAGTATATGCTAGATAATAAAAATATGCTTGAATTTGCTGTTTTTAAAAGAAAGTTTATTTTAGTTTCAAAAGAAAGATTAGACTAGAATTTATATGTAACTGTATTTAATTAAATATAAATACAAAACTACACAAAAAACTGCTTTAAGATGTATTTGCATGGTAAGACCTTTATTGTCACAACATAAAATTAAAAGAAAGCAAAAGCAATGCAAGATTTTATTTGGATTACTAAAGAACTTTTGCAATGTTCTCAAGATAAGTGAGCCAGTTGAAGGAGTTTTAAGGAAGGAGGGAGTTTTTTGTGACTATCTCAAAGCTGTTGAGATCCTTGCTTCTCTGGGAAACACTTTGGCGTCCATCTAAAAACTCCTGGTAAAGAGTTTTATTGGTTGTTTGTTCAACTTTGAGCTATTTGATCAGTACATTAAACTTGGGTTTCTTCACCCAACACAGTTGGCAAACTTGCTGTGCCAGCTTTCCAGGGAGGAAGTATTCTTCATGGTCTTATTCTTAAAAAACTTGAACTGGTTTAATTCAATCTTGTTTTTTTTTCTTCCATCATGTCTGGTTTCAAGTTTTCCAATCCATTGGCGTTCAAAGTAATCAATAAATGGAGCAAAGACAGTTACATTGTCCTCCATATACTTGGTATTATTGAATGCCTCATAGATCTTTCTAGAGTCCTCCTTTCTCACCAAGACAATGGCAGAAAAGGAGTTGAAGTCCACCTTGGGCTCCTGGGAGGTTGATCTGGTAACCAGTCTGTTGAGCTCAGTAAAGCTCTGTAGCTTTCTTCTGAGGCATTGTCTGAAGTGAAAGAAGCAAGTATGAGGCTTGCTCTTAAATACCTTTTTAAAGGCATTGGCTTGAGCAGGTTCAAAGTCAACAAGGAGATGGGTATGGTAAGGCTCTGATGTTTTCTCATCATCAGGTTGGCTTGAGGTTTTAGACTTCTTTCTCTTGGGGGTAGAAGTGGGGGCATCAGTAGGGGGAAGGAGATCCAGCTTCCCCTTTAGAATCTCCAAGACATGAGTATAGTCATCCTCATTTTGTCCTGTCATCAGAAAGTAAACCATTGGTAAAACCTTATCACCATACTTCCCATGTATGCACCAAAGCTGGGAAAAGATCTTAGGGCATGATGAAAAGGTCCCATTAGCCAACCAGATATCAGCTGTCATCAATCTCTTAAGGTTCTCCTGGGTGGCATAGCAGATGGTTCTTTTATGCTCATCTGGCCCATTGTCATGAAGAAGAAACTGTTCATCCTTGGAGGTGACTCTGAGCTCATTTAGTATATCCAGTTCCAGGAGGAAGGTGGCAGATCTGCCCACATTGTCAGACTTCCGGTGATTATCACTGACATACTTCTGAAGGGATCCAAAAGTACCAACAGCTATCTTTTGGAAACCGGTCAAGTTGTGAATAGCCCTAGTGACTATCTCCTGGGAGGTAAGGCCCCTATTAAAAGGCTGCCTCTGGCGCAGGTACCACTTTATTAGGCACTGATATACCCCAGTTGGTTCCAGGCGGTTGTGCTGATTGTTCAGCTTCTTAAACTGGGTAAACCCAGTTGTAGTCAGACAGGCGGGGCAGGAAGGCCCCTCACACTTGTAATGATGAAGCACCAAGTGCTTCTGCTCATCATTACACTTAAACATAAAACCATCTTGGTAGAACCCAGCATTGCCCTTAGAGGACATTATTAGGAAGGAGATGGGTAGGACATCTGGCAGTGGAACTCCTCTTCATAGTTGCAAATATTTTGTACTTTAAGGATATCCCAGGTCTCAAGGCCATCCTCAGTTGGTGTAGCATCTCCAGAGTTGTACATGTCATCATGTTCTTCTTAAGAGATGTGGGGAGGTGTCTCCTCTTCATCTGCCTGGCTGTAGACAAACTTGTGCCCAGTTGGGCTGTTGGAGGGGCTGGTGGTAGGTTCCTCTTCAGAAGGCTCCTCTTCTGGAGAGGGGGAGGGCTCAGGGGTCTTCTTGGTGGCCTTGGCGGCCTTCTTGGTGATCTTCTTGGTGGTCTTGGAGCCAGGCTTCTTGGATCTGGAAGGGGTAGCCTTCTTTGGGTTGATGGGAGTTGACTTAGGGGGCATCTAGATGACTCAAAGTTAGTATTTTTTGGTTAATAAAAAGAATATAAATTATTAATAAAAATATTGTTTTTTAACAGAATCTGAAATTCAGAGTGCTTTTTACTATATTTTGTTAGTTTTAATAAATATTTTAATTGGGGTAGTCAACTCTATAATGCTTTTGAAAGGAGCAAAAAAGGGGCTTTTGATCAGACAATTAGGGAGTTTCAATTTAGGCACTTTGATCTCAATACTCCCTAAAAACATAAGGAAACAGAAATATAATGAATTGATTTAATATTTTTTTCAAAACTGCCAAAACCTGCAGTTTTTACTAAACCCTTTAAAAATCTATTATAAACTAACCCAAAAGGCTTGAAACTCTACTATGTCCTAAAAGAAAGTCTTTAACCTTTAAAATGCTTATTTTAAGCTTTAAACTAACACTGGTAAAATTATTATGGTTTTGTAAAGTAGAGTGTTTGTTTGGTTTAAATGCACTTTCTTTTTCCGCACTTTTGATTATAAACACCTATTAGAGCTTAGTTAATAAAATATTAAATTCCAATCATAATTTAAAATATATTGGTAATCTCTAAACCAGTGTGTTTTTGAATTTTGATTTGAAGCTTTTTTATTTGCACACTCTATTACTACACCCAGTGATTTACTAAGTGATCACATAATATTTGTTTCATTCAGCACTATATCTTATACATAATAAAAATCACTGAAATTTTAATCAAATGCTTTACAGGTGATTGTGAACCTGTATGATAAGTTTTAGTTTATTTGGTTGAGTATGATATGATTTTAAAGCTTTTCTGATCACTTACATAGTGATAGAATCAATATTAAGTGATATTTTATTTTTTTAATTTTGGGGCCCCAAATATTAAATTGAAGAGACTTCAGGACTTCAATTTCTGCACTTTTGATTTTGTCCCCTATATTCAAATAAATAAATTCTATTTCAAAAGCCAAATTAATTTAAGGTGTGTTTTAAATTGCATCAATTTGGGCACTTCAAACTTAGTTTTTTTTTATTTTAGCTACTAGAAATTTTTTTTAAAAAAGTCAAATTTAAGAAAAATATTAAATTTTTTGGAAAAATTTTTTATTGAAAAAAAGTGCAGAGAGCAAAAAATCCAAAAATTTGGAGATTTCAATCTCTGCACTTCAACTTTAGGCATTTGCCCTTAAAAATCCAATGTCAAAAAGTTGGAGAATGTACCTATTCAGATGGAGATATACCAGTTAGCACTTAAACGCCAGAAGATACCACAGGGGTATAGGACAGTTGAGCATGTCTTGTATGACTCCTTTGCATTGGCAACGTTGTACAGGTATTACGTGCCCCCTGAAACAAACTATTAATCAATTCACTCACCTGCCTTCCTTTTATTAAATGTTCAACAATCACCAGGGTACAGGGCGCCACCCCTCTAGCAATTGCATCCAGGGTTGTCCACCACGTACAGAAGAGTATGTGGATCAATTAGACACATTAGCTGAAAATTTAATTTTGGGGTATAATTCCCCGGAATAATTGCATTCCATTTGCAATTAGCATCCCCTCAATAAATATTTTCCCTCGCAAATTAAATTTTATTTTTTTTTAAATTTTTTATATTTTAATATTAAAATTTTTATAGTAAATTTTAATTTTAAATATTTAAATATTAAAATTTTAGTATCTAAAAAGAACATTAGAATTTTAGTATCTAAACTTTAATATTAAAATTTTAATTATATATATTTCAATAATAATTTTTTTTAAATTTATAATATTTCAATATTGAATATAGCATGATCAAATGAAAATAGTTAAATTTTGAATATTTAAACTTTAATATATAAGTTTTAAGATTTATAATTATAATTTTACTTTTAATTTTTAAGATTTTTTTTAAATTTTAGTAGGTAAATTATAATATTAATATATCTAAATATATTACAAGACATTAGTTATAGTTGCAACCACATCAAATAATAAAAATAGGTTATTAATATTTTTATTTACTAGCTCATTGAGTGCAGGTTCATTTATTACATATACAAACAACAAGAATTAAATTTATTCTCATTTTTTGGCCTGCTCCGCTTATATTCTAAACAAGTGATTTTTTAGAACTCAAATTACCTTTCCCTTGTAATATTATTTGATAAATATATTTGATATGCTTGACCTGCGTCCTAAGTACTAATTAGTAAGCAATACATAAAAATCATTGGCTTCTGTGTTGTGTGGCTATAGTGGCACTGATTTAATAAGGATCAGATGATAACCTACAAGGTCCAATTTGTGGCTTAACAAAGTCAAAGTACTAACAAGGATTCACAATTATTAAAATAAAATTAATCTATTTCTATCTTTTTTAATTTATTTATTTGTTAGCGCAACTGTCAGGATTGACAATTTTTCCCCTCTGGAACTTCAGGCCCAGGTGCGGGAATCAAACCTGGAACCTGGATTTCCCCAGGCCGCTGGGCCAGAGGACCGCAAGACCAACCACCCACATTTTTCTGGGATTGAGCCCCTGCAAGCTGAGATTGAAGAAGATGACCCGCCCAGAAAAGTAGATTGAGCCAAGGACAGTACTGCACTAAGTGAAGTGCCAATCACGCCACCTAATGGAGGTGAACCGGCAACTATTGGCCTTATGAGTTTGAAGTCTTTACCAGCAACCAATCAAGAGCCAACCCAAGGAAGAGGCACTGGCCCGCAACTTGGCCCCATGACCTCAACACTAAAGCAAGATAATCAGGTAGCTAAATTGGGAGTTGCAACCAATGAAAGAACTCCTGGGCTGAGCGCCATTTTGCTGCCTTTAGACCCAAGTCCCCAGTTTCCCGGCCCTACCCTTCACAAATGCCCTGATGACTCACACAAAAAATGTTAAGTTGGAGGTGGGGTGCTATAAAGACCCAAGGACCCGCCCTCCAAACTTATTGTCATTTTGTAATAAAGGTTATTTTGCTTTGGCTTATACAGCTATTACCGTGTTTTGTATTTGCCGTCTATCAGTTCAGCTCAAGATCTTCTGGTCCTCCTACCCCTTTGCCCGCAGTATTCCATCCAGTTGGTGTACCCTTTGGGCCTGTCCATTTCACTGAGTATCCTTTAAAACCCAAGTACAAGGACTACACGCCAGAGAAAATCATTGAACTAGACCCATTAGCCTGCATCCAATCCGCTGTCAGATACAACCACCAAGGCCTGTGGATATTCTCTACACCCAAACTGTTTAGAGGAAAGTTTAACTATCTCCTGGCCTACAATATCTACATGGAACCGCCAGTAACACCCAAACCAATGCCCGCGTCTTTGCCCGACTTACCAACTGACCACACCAGCAAGCTTTTTGGTATAGTGTACATCACCCTCACAGGGGTGGTGGACACCATTATACCGGCCGCTGGCCCCTGGTCTTGGGTGAGGAAGTCCGTGTCCTACCTTCTCAAGTTAGCTCCTATCTTGTGGTGGGCCCTGCCCGCAAGAAACCCGGCCCAAGTTATCCCCAAAAACAACAGGCTGGCCGCCCGAGACTGGATCCCTGACAGTAACAGTCAATATAATATTCAGTGCATTATAATAAAAATGTATTCCTCATACCTAGTATAATTAATTTTATTTATATTTTCTACATATTCTTATATGTTTATAATACAATCAAACGTCACATCATTATATATAAATAATAATTTTTGAGTCCTACTAAAAGCAAAATAAATAAAAATAAAAACAAATAAAACCCAGAGCGCCCATTTATCTGATTGGCTCAGAGGCCAGGGCTTTGGGGAGGAAGGATTCTGAGTGTTTGTAAAAAGCTGCCACCACATTGGATGACTGTGAAAATTGACTGACTTCAAGAATATTGAATAGATCCTCAGTGTCCTGAGGAAGGCCTTATTTCACCTTATTCTTGATCCAACCAAACACCTCCTCAATTAGGTTCATAAATGGAGAATACAGGGGGAGGAAGAGAAGTCTCACTGGGCAGTCATCCAGGCGGTGGTTGGCCAAATGGCTATTTGTATCAATTGGCAGGAACTCAGACACAACTAAATCCACTTTGTGGAGCCCAACATTATCCAGCACAACAATGTTGGTTGTACTGTGGTAGTTGATCTGGAGATCCTCCTTGACAACTTGGAGAAAATTGAGAAAAGTCCTGCTATTGTGTGAACCCTTGATCATTTGGTATTGGTCCAAACTGCAAGGACCAAGAAGCACAACCATTGAATAGGTCTGGGAACAGACAGCTGCACAATGGGCTACACCATCCTTGGACCCCTTCTTGACTCACCCATGCCTAGACCTGAGTGAGGAGGAAAACAACAATTTGTTGATGTAGAAGAACTGGACATTCCCAGTCTCCTTTAGTGCCAGATATGTCTTGGAATAAATGTGTCTATCCTTGATGGTCTTCTCATTGTTTCTGTTGTACGGCAAAACTCCCAGTACTTTCCAGGAGAAGCCCAAATCAACAACTGTTTTGTAAACAAGGGTTTTGGAAACAGAAAGCCCAAACTCAGTGGCAAACATTGATTGGACAGCAAGTGAGTCCAGGTGGCAATCCTTGGCTACCCACTGTTTTATTGTGTCAATATGCACAGGCTGCAAGAGTTTTGGCTGCCGCTTAGCCTTGGTGGATTCAGCAATTCACCTGGGTTGCCATACTTGGTGTTGATTCTGGCAATGTATCTGACCATGACACCAAATTGGGAATAAAATTTCTCAAACCGCCATTCCCCCATTCAAGCAGTTGAGGAGAGCTTCACACTCACTATTTGTCAACCAACGCCGGCCCTTGGTAGGTACCACAGCATCCTGGCTAGCAGGCTCAACACAGGGAAGGGGACTTTTTGTAGAAGGTGGGATCACGCTTGCCCACAGTGGCGCTGTCAATGGTTGAATACACAATAGGCGCAGATGGCTCAACAGTGGTGGCCAATGGCTTGTAGGTGGTGTCAAAGACACGGGGGCAGGAAGTAGCAACTCTTGGATCAAGAGTGCGGGGCTGGGTGACAACTGGTTATACAGAGAAGGTGTATGTAACCTCATTATTCCCAATGAACTTTGTGTAAGAGACTCTGGTTGCAGGCCTTGAGAGCAGCTTCTGTCTGGGATTAAGGCTGTGTGATCTGGCTTGAGACACAGGAGGTGGTTGTGTTGTGAAGTGATTGGTTGTAAACTATTTGTCACTATAATCCCACATTTGATCCATTAAGCTTGGTGAACCATATAACAATGGTACTACTGCCCTGGATGATAAAAAGGTCAAATAATTAACTAAGTTGTATCATAAGTTCATATTAACTAATGATCAGACAATCATTAGTTTAATAGTGGGCTAAGGATAGAGGAAACAAGGCTGGGACCAGATGATCCTGGCGTTCTGTGCCTCTTGTTAATCTCTTCTGTTACTATATAGCTCCCTTCTTTATTGATTAAATAAAAGATTGAATTTACATACTTTAACTTTATTATACACATTAGGCTAGATACTGATCTTGACCTAATCTTTAGTAATAGAAGGATTGTATTTTGAGTTAAGTGAAAGCAACTACCAAATCTATGCAGAAATACAACATTGCTGCTCACTCATAGCATGCATTGATCTGATGATAACAGATGCCATGCTGGGGACTCGTATTTTGTGCGGGGAGGAGATGGAGATAACCTTCTCCATGCTTTTCTTTTCCACCTTCAGGACCACCCTGACAGGTTATTCTCGGAGATCAATTGCCTTGCTGTAACAAGGGATGGTCTGCCTAATGAATTCATGGCTTTTAGTCAGTTCATGACTGACGTGCAGCATCCCTGGCTAATAGAGGATCAATCCTCCCTAAACCTCAATGTCCCAGTGCCTCTAGAGGTAGATGGAAACGCAGAGCCTACTCAGCAACAGCTGGAACAAGCTATTAGCAGTATGGACCAAGGTGCAACCCAAAATGGGGAAGCTCATGAGAAGCTTGCTGTAATACCCTTGTACAGCACTACAGCCAAAGAGAAATTCAAAAACTTCATAGGGATAACTCCAAATCAGCTTTGATTACAGATGAAAACAATCAAACAAGCCAAGGAGTATATTCACAGCTTCTCACATCCTGCCATCTGCCACAACTGGACCCACCTGGGTTATCAACTATCCCTGATTTTGCATCAGAGAAACTTGATAAACAATCAGCAGGCTTTCCTCCGTTGTCTGTATGAAAAACTTACAAGCTCCATGGCCAACATCAGTCACCAATTGAATCCCTTGGCAATTCACAACAACTTCACAGCAAACTGGTCAACACAGCTTGAGGAACGCCTGACAAACTACGTGTCCACAATGGTTGGGACTATGCTGAGCACAAAGGATTGGATGATAATTGGCTAGGCACAGTAACTCACCATGTAAAGGATGCAGAAGCCACCTTTTGCTACATATGTAGTGAGGTAGAGCCGCTTGGCCGCTCAGTAAGACTGAAAGAAGACAGGGTTGCAGTGGAAGGCAATAATGAAGTTACCGCCATTATCCAACAGGACATGGAGGAGCTATCCAAACATGTCAGAAAGATTAACAAAGGCCTTTGGCAATCCCTCTCTGACTGTAATCAGTTCAATGTGGAATTTCCCAAATTGGTAAAATTGATCAACCACAACCATGACCGCATGGAAGATAATTGTGATAATCTGACAGCATTAAGAGACAACTATTGGGCTATGCAAGAAAAGAACAACGTGATGTTTGAAAAACAGGATTCACATATGGAGAAGCTTGGAGGTGAACTATATGCAGCTAAATGCACAATAAAAGACCTGGTACAAGAATTACAATCATAATGTAGTGATATTATGCATCTACAAGAACAAGTAGAGCAGTTACTTCAAGTTTACTCCAGCCAAACTGTGCTGGAAACAAGCCCACAGAAGACTGCAGGTAGAAGTCAAAGTTTCCTGTCAACCGTCAGCCAGGCAATGTCAGAAGACCATTGCTCCTTCCATAGTTATGAGAGCAATGAAGATAACATAGGCTTACAATGAGGAAAGTCTATGTAGTGGAACCAGTCCTGGATAGCAGTGAAAGCAACTACCAACTCTACGCAGAAATATGACAGGTTGACTGGCGCTGACACCTTGAGAGGCCTGTGTATTGGCAGGACTCCCTTAAATTTGTGTTATAGGTCTGTTCTTGGACCCTCTGGGACACTCTTGTGGACAGGGTGCCCCGCAGGCTGGTGCAGGAGCTGGTTGGAAATGCAACTGATGGTCCATAAAAATAAAAATAAAAGTATTTTAGATTAAATATGTATTTATTTGGATTTATTGGTTTAGTTGTGGGTAGTTATTTTCTCTTGATTTAGCCTTGAATAGTAGCAGAGTTTTTTATCTGTAATTTGAAGTGTATAATATTGTATCCTTTCCAGTTTTGGATGATTTAAAAGTTTAATCACTTTTTATGTCTAAACATGGGTATTGAGATTAAATTTTTCATTAGATTTTAGTTGTGGTGGAGCTTCTTTATTTGGGTTGGTGTTTCCTAGTGTGCTTACTGTACATTGAATTTGTATTCCAGTTCCTTCAATTAATATCTGAGTTTACTAGTGGCATTCAAAAGTGATTTGGAATTTGGTTCTTGGATTTGACAATCCCGCAATTTCAAAAAACATAGCAAACTTAATGAAAATGGCTGATGGATTTGAACACTTCAAATCTGATTCCAGTTAATTCATTTTGTCCATTGGAAATATGCAGTTCAACTTGAACTTTGCAAAGTGTCTATGAGTTCCTGCATTTTCAAATATTCAAATAAATGCTCAAAGAAATTAATTTAATTTAAAAAAGGCCATCCCACAAAAGTGATTCAAAATTTGGACCAAGAGTTTGACAATCCCGCATTTTTACGTTCAGGTTCTGAATTTACAGTATGATTTTAGGTATTTTGGTTTATTAGTGATCTTATTTCAATGATAAAAATTATAGAAGTATATCATAAAATAATATAAAGTACATTACTTTCTTATTAAAGCTATACTATACAATTTTATACTTAATAAAAGATATAGTCTTATATCTTATTTATAAGTCACAATATTCAAAGATATCAAGAACCTGCCACTTACATCTCATAAAATGAAGCCTTGATTACTTTTGTGTTAAAAAGACAGTACTTTCACCAAAAGATGTCAAATATAGTTCAAAGTTGATATCAAAGAGATGTATTTTATACATCTTATTTTGCTCTTATACATATAGTAAAAAGATATAATAGAAGATAATAAAGGGTAAGAATGGAAAGAAAAAAATAGAAGATAATTGAGGGTAATAACGGAAAGAGGATATTAAAATGATAATCAAGGGTTAGAATGGAAAGAGGAAAGTAGAAGATAATTGAGGGTAAGAAAGGAGAAAATAACAAAAGAGAAGAAGAGAAGAAAAAAGTTTTTTTACTTGGTATCAGATTTTATATAATCCACCCTCTTGACAACGCAGAAATTTTTAAAAGTTTTGTTGGCCCCTTGGCTGCGCTGGGGGCCAAAAAACTTTAAATTTTTTTGAGGAGGAATGAGAGGTGGAAAAAAAGGTAGAAAAGGAGAAAATTCAAAAGAGAAACCTTCAAAAAAACCCAAGAGCTTATTGCACTTTGATCTAGGCACTTAAATTTCTGCACTTTGTTTTGTGTACTTTGATTTGGGGGTAGGACACATCATTTTGAAAACAGCATTTTGATTTACGCCATCTCAAATTTAATTTGGAATGGCATTTTTTGCATTAGTGATTTTGAATCACAAAAAATTAAAATAAACAATAAAAATTTAAAAATTACATATATCTTTATAATGCAGCATCTTGAATTTACACCATCTCAATTATGTCACTTTGAGTCAGATTAATTAAATCTTATTTTGCTAACTTTATTTATATATGAAATCACTTAGTGTGGGGCATGTTTATACCATCTTGACTTTACCTCATTTCAAATCACGGCATTTATCTTAAACTAAAATAAACTTATACCCAAAATAAAACAAAGCCTGTGGTATAGTGCCAGAAGATGTTCCTATAGTATTAATCTAAGACACTTATACTAAGAACAACCTAAATAGACACTACTATGATAGTACTTCTAGTGATTGTCATTTCTGGGTAAAAAACCCAGTTTTGTTATATGTAATTTATAGCTTTATTATACATGGATACATTGATAAAGGGTTTCCTCAATAAAATATTTTAAATAGTGATTTTAATATTGAAAGGGGTGATTATGCCATTTTGATTTAAGTCACTTTGAATTCCACCGAGTTTCATATCACCCAATTGATTCAAGGCGCACAATGGATAGGGGAAAATAAGGGGAAATTACCTATGACACCAGGCTACACTATATTGATTCCCCCACCACAATTTTGCTTTCCATTTTTCAAAAGTATAGTTTCACGTCTAAAACCATCTTAAGCAAAAAATGTAAGAAAACATATGAAACTTTGCAAGTATATATTTTTTTATCTCCTCTAACCAACTGGGTACTTTTTAACTCCAGTTGTATAAGCTTAGTTTTGAGAAATTCAAGTTTTACTCTTTGGACCAGTTGAGGTAGCTCCACCGTAAATTTGTTAATTTAATATAAAAAATGGTCAAAAACACTATGTTTTTGAGCTACAGCACCTCAATTACATCACATTCGAAAACACCATTTCAAAAGCAAGTTTATAGTCAAAACTCAAAGTTTTGCCTACTTGCGTTACTAATAAAAAATATTTTTATAAAATAAAAAACATTGAAATTTTGATAGCATATAATTTTTTAATCTCCTCTACAATTCTATAGAAAATTGATACTTTTATATTAAAATTTTTTTCATTTTTCTCTTTAAAAACAACCCCCAAATTACTCATATTTTGATACTAATTCACTTTTAGATGCCACCCAAGTCAACTACCAAAGCTGCGCCCAAGGCCTCAAAGTCCAAAATCACTCTGCCCAAGGCCAAAAAGGCCAAGACAAACCCAAAGAAGTAGCCTTCTAAGGCCAAATTTCCCCCCCAAGACATCCACTCCACCACCTGAACAAGAGGGAAACAGTCCTTTCCCTCCTCACTCTCCATTTGTTTACTCCCCCTCTGATCCTCAAGAGAAGTTGTTCAACTTCAATTACTATTCTGACCCCACTTCAGAGCCTGAGAAAGAAGAGGAGCAGGAGCCTGAGCTTGGTGCTCCTGCAGATGAGCTAATTGATCTCTGGGATATTAACACTGTTCACAATATATGCAACAAAAATGGCACCTTTGCTGTGCCTACAACATAACCTAGTCAGCTATCCAATTATGACTAAGAAAGGGGGTACCAGCTTTGTCTACAAGGACTACAGCTTCAGCTGTAACAACAATAAGAAAAACATCTGTCAGCATCACTTCAAATTTGATAATGTTGGCTGCCCTGCAAGGCTCATCACTTATGGGTTTACAAGATTCAAAGCCGTAACTGTTAACCATGACTGTGTCAAACCTTTTGACCCTCTCTATCAACTTATCTACTGGTTTCTTTGGCAGGTAATCCCAACCACAAAGGATCAAACTGCAACTGAGGTTGTCAAAAATGAGCTCCTTAAATTAAATGATACCCAACTAGCAACTGTTGGTGGTGCCTCAAAATTACAGAGATATCTCATTGATCAGAGATATGCTCTGAGCACTGAAGGTGTCAGTGCAAGCTCCATTGACCAATTGATTATTAATGAGGAGCAAAAACTATCTCACCATGAGGAGAGATTCCTTCTTCATGATGATGGTCAACATGCCCCAGAGCGTATCATCTGCTTTGCAACAAGCCAGGATCTGTGCAACCTCCTCAAGTGCAAGACCTGGATTGCAGATGGAACTTTCTCAACCTTCCCAAAGCTCTTCATCCAGCTTTGAAATATCCATGGGCAGGTTGGTAATCTAGTTCTTCCCCTGGTCTTTTTTCCCTCCCAAATAAGAAGCAGGAAACATATGTTTGAGCACTCACAATTTTAAAGGCCAAACTGGATGAAATCCTCCCAACTATTGAAGAGGAGCTCATGGAGACTAGAGGGCGCAAAAAGAAATCCATCTCCCAAGAAGAAGATACTCCCACTCAAACCAAAAAGAAACCAGAAAGCATTCCCTACCATGAATATCTGGTAGTGGATTTCAAACAGACTCAGGCAAATGCCTTTATCTGTGTATTTAAGAGCTCCCCTCAGGGATGCTACTTCCACTTCTGGCAGGCACTCTGTTGCTGCCTCCAAAAGTGCTCTGAACTTCATGAGCTGGTCTGCACTGAAGGCACCAAAGAAGCAAAGGACGTTTTTAATTGCTTTGCTGCCCTTGCCTTTGTGCAAAAGGAGGAGATCAATGCCTTTTATGATGCCCTCCTCTGCTATCCCTATATCCAGACCAACCAGGCAGCATTTGCGCCCTTTATTGAGTATTTTGAGACTCAATGGGTTGGCATCTTCCAAGGAGCACACCACATTAGAAAAGGCAGTGACTCAATCACCTGGAACTGCTATAAGCAGGTCAAAGACGGGTTGATCAAGACCACCTCTTCCTTTGAAGGGTGGCATAGCCAGTTTACCACAAAGGTTAGGGTTAATAAGCCCAAATTCAATAAGATCATGGTCTACCTCAAACCCAGCAGGTCATCTCTGCCCGCCTCTTTAAGACTGGTATGAAGACCAAAGGCAACCCCCCAAGTAGACCAAAGCGGTGAAAAAGTACACTGAAATTGGCAAGGACCACCTTGCCTACTATCCCAAGGATAGCAAGTTTGAGCATCTTCAAGCCATCTCAGTTGCTCTTTCCACTAATGTTTGAGCCTATTTACAATAAATACTAATTTATTTTCTCTCTTATTTCCTTTGATTTTACCATTCTTTGAGTTTTTTTTGGTATTTGGTACAATTATATGCTTATTTTAAAGTATAGTTTGTAGTTAAAATAGATGAAAATAGTTGTTTTTGGGATATTTTAACTTTTGGGCTTTACACAACTATGCTGCTACTAATTGACCCCATTTTTATTGCAGATTTGTAATTCTGAGGTTTTTTTGAGCCTAAAAATGTTTTTTGAATTTTATTTTTGAGAACCTTTTGGGTTATTTTTGGAGTTCAAAAAATCTAAAATTTTAAAACCGTTTTTTTCTTAGTCAAAATGCTGTAAATCAAAATGGCGTTTTTAAATATAAAATCAAAATAGCTAGATATTGAGATGGTGTAAATTAGTTTTTAAAGCTATGGTAACAACCAAAAAATACCTCATTTTTAAACAAAATGATTTCAGATTTAAACAAAATCCAACTCTCAGGTTAAAATATACACTCTATTAACAGGGTTTATTGGTGTTAATGGACAAAATGGGTCAACACAGCAACAAAAGGCTCACACACAAAGCAAAATCATTTAAAATACAATCCAAAATACATTGATTCACAAAAAAATGATGTGATTTGACTTTTGGTGTACATATGTTTACTTTGTGAATTGGTGAAAAAATACACCCAAACAGGGTTAGTCAAAACTCAAACCAAAAACAAAACACAATAACAACTCACTACATAAACAAAATCACTCACACAATGTGCACAATGGATTGTAATCATGAATGATACCAAGGTATCTAAAATAAGACACAAGGTCTGAAACATAAATTTTAAAAATATTGTGTTGGGTGTTTGAATTTGGCAGTAAAATCTAGGAAAATAGGTGGATTTTTTTAGTATTCTAAAATGGGCGCTGTAAAACCAGAAACAACTAATTAAGAAATAAAAAGCTATAATTGTGATATTGAGTGGGAAAAACTCTAATTAAATATCCATATTCAGATAAAAGCAAAAATTAAAATTATGGAGTAACTTAATTGAATTTTATTTAATATTTTATTAAATTGTCAAAATGGAAGGAACACAACAACAGAGTACCAATACACCCATTGTGCATTGTGGTTGCAGTTGCCCCCCGCCGGTCAAAGAATAGAGTTAGTGCAACCCAAGTGCCTACTCAAGGAGGAGACAGAAGAGGAGAGTTCCATTCTGACGCTGCACTGACACAGCTGGTTCAAGGAGTACAATCTGCTAGGGTGCAGAGCATCAACCCTTGGGTCCCAAAGCTGACCTGGAAGCCCACCAAGGTTACCACAACAAAAATGGTTAGAAACAAGGAGGTAGAACGTAATTTGTATGTGTTTGACATTTTGTACCAGTAAGAGTTGGTCCCGTCAGCCATGCTGGAGAAGGTGAAGCCTGTACTTGATACTAGCTATGAGCCCTACGTCAGTGATGGCAATCAGGAGGATGACAAGGAGCTCAAGTTCTATCAAACCAAAGAGGGACAGCTGGTGCTAAAATAGGTTGCAGCCTTCTATAACAAGGTACCTATGCCCTGTGTTGTGCCCAATGCCAACAAGTCAATTCCCACCGCTAAAAAGCCTGCCTAGAAGCTCATCCCTGATATCAAACACATCATCCTGCTTAAGCTAATGCAGGAATCAGGTGATTCCAAGGTGGCCACAGCCCTTGTTGGAGTGGATCCTAAGTATGCCAGCAAGACCTTCCAAAAATTCATCAATACTGGTTATGTCCTTGCTGTGGAGAAATCCTTGCGTGTTTCTACCATGCTCACCAAGGAGCACAAATGGGCAACCCACCAGTGGATAACCCAAGATTACCATCTTGAACTGGAAAATATACAGATCATGGTCAAATCTACTTTTGGGGTTGAGGCCTCAATTTCCTTTTACTGCCATCTGGTGAAGGAAATTCAATTTTCCTGGAAAAAGCTTGAGGTGTCTCCCTACAACAGAAACAGCCCAGCTAATGTTGAGACCCAGAAAAAATACACAGAGGCGTACACTGCCCTCAAAGCCAAGGGGACAGTCAAATTTTATTATATTGACAAATTGGCATTTGCCTCATCAATGCGCAATGGGTATGTCCTCAAAGGCTCCAATGACAGGATGGCTTGGCGTGCTGCAGTCTGCGCCATAGCCTACTTGATGGTGGCTCTCCTTGGTCCAAAAGGGGTTGAGCTCTACCAAATGATATTGGGTTCACATAACAGTAGGACTTTTCTATCATTTCTCTGATTGGTCCAGGAGCACCTGAGGTGCACAAGCCCTGGCTTCACCAATGTCATTGTGTTGGACAACGTTGGTCTCCACAAAGTGGCTGACATTCTTTGTAAGACTTCAGACTTTTTCAACAACAGATGCAAGTTGTATCAAAGCCTGTGCTCAAGCATTACCAAAAAATTACTATTTGCCAAGGATACAAGAGATACAGCTAGGATTGAGACAATAGTTTTATTGATGAGCCTAAACAGGAGGAGATTGAATTGCTTGGAATAAAAGAACTGTGAGGGTTTTATACCCAATTCTATGAAAAGGAGATGATAGGAGAATTTTGTTTAAGCGAGATTAACTCATAATTTTGAATCAAAAATATATTGTCAAAAGTAATATTCTGAAATCTGAATCAAGGGCTTTTGGCTGACACTAATTTGGGCTGAAATGGTTCAGTATTTGCGGAAATATAGGCAACCAAAGATAGTAAATGAGAAACAAATAAACAAACAGAAGTCTTGGCATAAATATCAACAAAATAGAAAATATCAGTTGAGACTATAATTATCAGTCCTGAAATTCTTGAAGAATTTCCATCAATTGACACCAGCATTGCTGTGGGCCCCCAGCAATTGGCCACGGCAAATTTATGCCTTCTCTTCCTCCCAGCCTATTCACCCTTCCTAAATCCCATTAAAGAAGTCTTTGGGTGGCTCAAGCAAGTTGTCAAGTGAGAAACCCCAACTGGGACCAAGAACCTCTTTAATTTGCTGCAGGCCAGGATCCACACCCTCCCAGCTGAGACCATGATCAAATTCTATGGCCACGCTGATTTGTTTATTGCCGCGTGTCTAGCCAAACAGCCAATCACTTAAAGGCTTAGTGTGTCCAATTTTTTTTATATTCTCTTATTTACTATTCAAGATTTATTAATTATCATTTTATATTTAGATATTTCCACACCCACAATCAGATTCAGAAGATCCATCAATAGATGTAAGTAATTTATTTATTTTATTATATATTATTTTATTATGCCATCTGAGGTAATCCCAACCGCTTGATCTAAATTATGCAAATATATTTATATCACTTTTGTCAAATAAATATAAAAATAGTTTTAAAAAAAACGTAAAATGTACAAGTTAGATTTTATTTTATTAACATATAATTTTATGCTTTTATGAAACTGTTTCTGCAATATATTTTGCAAAACTGGTTTGCTGAAAAAAATTATAAAAATTTATTATAATAAAAAATATAAATTGTAATAAAATTTATTGGAATCATATTTTTATTGTGTGCGCCTGTAGTAGGGTTCTTTGGTATGTACCCACCTCACAATGGAGGTGGCGCACAACCTCCACTGCCACACCGTGGACAGTGGATACACCCTTATTAAAAAACTCCCTCCTGCTGGCAAAGGGGAGTAGGGTGTCAAGGATATGGATGTACAAGTATTCCAGCTACCGCCATCACACCTAAAATCCAGCCATTACCCAATTTGGTGCCTTTCCAATATACCATTTGACATACCAGAAATGGCAACAAACCAATATCACATGACTGTCCAGGTATCCAGCAACTTGAACCCATTCAGCACATGACCAGCCCCAGGGTTTAGTCCAACTAATATCCCGCCACAGCTAAATCTATATAAGTCTAAAGTATTATCCAAAAAAATATACTTCTTCTCTTCCTACTTTTACATTCAAAGCTTCCCCAAAAGGCCTCCTTATCACTGGTAGCACTATGGTTTTTGACCACGCCAATGAAAGAGAAAATGACTAAACAGAACCTGCCCACCTTTGCCCACGTACTCAACCAGGCCACATCCCAGGAACCCGGAAAATGTACTTCTGCGCCCTTGACATTGATGAAGATATTCCTAGTGGATGCACCGTATTCAAAGGTCTGGTCATGCCCAAAGCATGCACCAAGATAATTCAATACAGTTGCTCTCTTCAACCACAAACAAACACACAACCACCTGTCACAGGTGAAGTTACCAACACCAAATACACTGGTGTTGACAAGTTTTTTGGTAAAAACAAGGAAAATGTCATCAACTGGCTAGAACACTCAGCCGCTAAACTCTGAGCCAGCCGCATCCCCCACAAAAAATGAGTCCAGAGCCAGCAAGTGTCTGTACAAGGCCGCAGCTAACTGGTTTGCCACCTGGGTTGGCTCAAAAACTGACAACCAGCTTGACAACTGGGAAGAGTTCAAAGCCAACATCACCCACAATTTCCGCGTCACTGAATCTCTTCAAGACATTGCAATACAGCTCAGTGATCTTCCTCAAAAGACCACTATCACAGCTTACGCCAACAAATTCAAAGAAATAAGTTGCAAAATCTAAAGCCCAGCACAAGCTGACAACGTACACACCAGAACATCATTCATCAACAGAATGAAACCCTCTGTTACTGCTCTCATCCGCCCAGAGGCCAACACCTCATTGCCTGCGCTCATTGTAGAAGCCAAGCGCACTGAAAATTGCGCCAACATGGAATATGCTTCACACAACAGCAACTGTCCCTCAAATGGCAATGGCAGAGAAAACGCCAATGGTAATAAACGCCAGAGCACCAACCATAACAACAGCAACTCCAATCGTAACAATGGCAATTGAGTCAAAGCGCAAACTGCTCCTGTTCCAAGAAAGAGCACACCACCAAAGTTAACAACACTGAAGTAGCAACCCACTATGAATCTGACACCACATTCTCTGACCTCAAAGGTCTCAAAACAGAGGAACAGGGAAAATAGGAGGGGGAACAGGCCTAAGTGCCCCTGTCTCCCCCCAAACTGACAAGAAAAAGTACCAAGGCACAAACTTTGCTGCTTGCATCCCCTGTGACCCGCAATCCTCCATTTTTATGAACGTAAAAAGTAAAGATTGCTCACAGATTCTTGTCTATCCATGCACATACAAATCACATACACATAAAATTTTATTCAACTCTGGTGCACAACACACTGTTGTGTTTGGCTCCAGGGGACAACATCCTGGAGGACACGGCAGGAAATCTTTATTACAAAAGATTTGAGGTTTGAAGCTAGCCTTAGGTTAGCCTTCAGGGCAAAATTAAGGACATGTACCTTAATTTTATGGAAAACAAGATGTAAAAGTCCTTTTGGCAGAAAGGACAAGAAAAGCTTGAAGATTATAAAATCCAACACAAATGTGGATAAACTTGTCTTTATTAGGAGGAATGATTCTACTTTAAATAGTTGACAAGAAGCAGGGATCACTCAATAGGAAGACAGAGTGGCTGAGGGGATCATACTGGGATGAGGTCATACCAGGATCAACCACAGACAGGTACAATAATCCAGAATGGGTGGATATTGAACCAGAACTATTTGAGAAAGGTGAGGAATTTCCAAACTCAAAGGCAAAACCAGTCAAATCTTTGCAACTATCAATATTCAAAGGGCAAATCAAAATAGCGTTAATAGTGCAATTTACAACATCTTCCCCCTCAAGATTAGATGGAGGGAGTTGATACTTGTGATGGAATTTGGAGTGGGCGCGGGCAAAGGGACAGCCAGACAATAGTAGCTTCATAGTGTACTCAAAACCCTTCTTGAAGGTAACCTCACAGGGCCCAATCAAGAGGGATTCCAGCTTGTGGGCTCTACCACCTGTACAATTCTGGTAGTAGAGAACTAGATTGCCTACTTGGTATTTGGGGAGGGGGGCTCTAGTAGCATTTGAACAGAGAGAGCTCCAAAGCCTTAACCTTATAAGCAGTGGAGTAGGTGGTTGCCTGGATGTCAATGATACAATTGGTTAGGTCTTTTACATGGGTCTCAGGATTTGCAGAGGTATCATACTTGATCAAAGGGGGTCCCAAGATTGAGGGCGTAGTGGCCTCACATCCATAAAGCATGACAAAAGGGGATTGACAGGTACCCGGTGTCTAATAAGGTGATAGGCAAAAAGGACAGCAGGGAGGAACATGTCCCAATTGGCAGCGTCAGATAGAGTGAGTTTTCTCATGATAGATACTAGGGTGGAGTTTGCTCATTTGGAAGTTCCATTGGTGGAGGGATTATATGGCGCAGAGAACAACTGGTGAGTCCCCATAGCTTCAATAATAGAGGTGATGAGGCAAGCATTAAAATTGGTACCATTGTCTGAGAGCAGGACTTGAGGGCAGCCATGTCAATAGAAGATGTCTTGTAGCAAGAAAGTAGCTGTGGTCCTAGCCGTTATATCTTTTGTTGCTCTAGCTTCAACCCATTTGCTAAAGTAGTCTATAGCAACCAAAATAAACCAACATCCTGACCTAGACTGGGGGAAGGGCCCAACAGTGTCAATACTCACTGTATGGAAGGCATGTTTTGGAGGGATGAGTTGGAACTGGTGTTGGGAAGGACAAGGATGTTGGATTTGACAATAATGGCAGGAGGCAAGGACATCAGGGATCAAGAGGTGCATGTTTTCCCAGTAGAAGTTTTTGCACAACCAGTCATGAGTCTTGGCTAAACCTCCATGGCCAGTATCAATGTGAGCTTGGAGGATGATGGCTATCCTCATACTAGGGCAAACATAAGGTAGGTAGGCATTTTTAACTTTCTCAAAGAGCTGTCTATCACAAATTATGGTGTCCTTGGATAGGGTCTGTAGAGCCAGGCAAATATCTTTGGGCTCAGTGGTCCAAGAGTCAGGATATCCTATTAGATTGTATAGTTGATCAGCATCAGTGGGGTGGATAGCCAGGATTGGCATCCTTGACAGGCCATCAGTGTTCTGATGTTGGGCCCCAGGACAATGTACCACTGTGAAATCATACCCTTGCAGATGTAGAGCCCAACGCACTAGCCAACCTTCAGGTTCTTTTAGTTGTTGTAACCACTTGAGAGAGGAGTGATTGGTGACTACTGTGAAGTGGGTTCCATAGATGTAATGCCAAAACTGTTTCACAGCACGCAGTACTGCCAAAAATTCCTTCTTGGTGACACTGTAGTTCTTTTTGTGCTTATTAAGGACTCTTGATGAGTAGGCCACAGGTCAATCTACTCCTTTATTGTCAAGTTGGGCAAGGATAGCACCTACAGCTACTCTACTAGCGTTGGTATACAAGATGATCTCTTTAACATAATCAGGATAGAATAAGATAGGAGCCTCCTTGAGCTTGGCCTTCAGCGCTTCAAATGCTTGTTGTTGGCTGTCATATCACTCAAAGGGGATGTTGCAAAGCAAGTGGGCAAGGGGTTCACTCAGCTCAGCAAAGTCAGGGATTAATTGTTGGTAGTTGCCCATCATACCAAGGAATACTTGTACCTCTTGAAGATTTGTGGGAGGTAGCATCTTGTCAATGGCTTCTATCTTGTTATTCATGGGGCAGATTCCAGTCTGAGTGACTTCATGTCCTAGAAACTCAAGACGTTCCTTTAAGAAGGAGCATTTGGAGGGTTTGAGTTTCAGGCCAGTCTCACAGATCTTGATGAAGACAGCCTTGAGATGCTCCAAGTGATCAGTAAAGGTAGCACTGAATACGGTGATATCATCAAGATACACAAGGATACAAGGGAGTTTTAGGTCTCATAAGATGAGTGCATAGCTCGCTGAAATGTGGCAGGAGCATTACATAATCCCTGGGGCATACAAGTGGGTTCAAAGAGGCCCTCTGATGTGATGAGCGCAGCCTTTTCTCAATCTTCAGGTGATAAATCAACCTGGCAGTGCCCTAAAGCCAGATCCATGGCAAAGAAAAGCTTGGAACCACCCAGCTGTCTGAGAGCATTGTTGATTCTAGCAAGGGGTATGAATCTTTCTTAGTGAGAGAGTTCAGGCGGCAATAATCTATTACAATGCGGTGTCCCTCATCTTTCTTCTTGAGGATCAGTAACAGGGAAGCCCAAGGGCTTAGGGAAGGAGCCAGTAACCCAGCGTCCAGAAGTTTCTTGAGTTCTTTAGACACCTGGGCATCTTCTATCCTACTACAGTGGTATGGTTTAGCACAAAAAGGGGGCGTATCCCCAGTATCAATCTGATGGATGACTCCTTTAGCAAGGCCATAGTCTGTAGGTCCAGAGGCAAAGATGTCACTGAACTGATTGAGCAGGTCTAACACGTCCTTTTGTTGAACAGGAGACAGTTGGGGGAAAACAGCAGCAGTGAACAAGGAGAGAACTTGTGGATCATCTTCAGCTTAGTTGAAATCAAAGAAAAATCTGAAGGAGTATAGGGAAGAAACTTTTTCTTCTCCAAGTACACAACCATGACCCACAACCTGGCCTCTGGTTACTTGCATGGGCAGGGCCATCAGGTTAGCAAGCAGTAAATGTACAGGCTCTTTGTGGGGTTGGTCTAAAATCCCCAGACATAGGCAAGGCTTGGTACAAATCAAGGATTCAGGTGAGTAAAGCTCCAAGAAGGACTTTTCAGGCAGCTCATAGGAAATCTGGGAGTCAATCACCACTTGAGAGCCTGGGGAGATGGTGATAGCAGCTGGCGCTAGCAGAGGTACCCCTTCTTCTGCAGGGCAGGAAGGAGGAGGGGTACATATGTTGGAGGAGTGAGTCCTAGACTTGAGTGAGAAGATACCCATAGGGTACTCAAGCACGCAAGTTTTAAGACATTTTCCTGGAAGGCGCGGAGGTTCCTCAAAAATCAAAGGAACTTCATATCCCAAGAGCAAAAGGTATCCATCTTGTAAGTTTACAATTCCGTTATATTCTCAGAGGAACTGAGTACTAACCATGAGGTCATAGCTTTTGTTCTCTAGGGCCACAGCGGGGGAAGCAATAAGGAGTTTCCCAAACCTCATGGGTAGAGCAGAGTAGGCACCAATGGCTCAAGTTTGGGCCATGTCAGCTGTGCCATAAAACTGCGTGTAGTTGAGGTCAGGGGCCAACTTAAGTTTCTTCATTAGCTTGGAAGATACCACGTTAACAAGGGAACCTGTGTCCAAGATGGCCTTGATTTTGACCGTTTGGATTGATACCTCCACGCGGGTTGTATCTTTCCTAAAGAGAGGCAAGAACACCAACACATCTTGCACAGCCTCTAGCTCTTTTTCCCATTTGGCCAGCATACACCGTAACACAGGGATTTCCTTATACACAGTCTGTAGTGGATGAGATACAGTTACATTGTGGAAAAGTGCTTTGGCTAACTTGGTTGCTTCTTCAGAGGAGTCAACCAAGACAGGAGGTTAATGGGCTTGAGCTAGGTAAGGGCAAGCTACCATGGACTTAGCTTCACTGGGAGGTACCCGGGAAGTGGTGGTAGTTGTCCCAGAGCAAAGCTGGTAGGGTACAGGGATAGTTTCTAGAACAGCCAGGACGGAGTAGCCATAACTATCAGAATCTTAGCTATCAGAATTGTCAGGCTCTGAATCACTGGAGAGGTTGTGAAACAGATGAAGGATAGTTGGGCCATAGAAAGAGGGAGCTTCCTCATTAGACAGATTATCAGGGGGAGACAGGGGAGATTGGTCAACAGAGAGCGTCTCTGTTTCTAAGCTGACCTCTTTTTTCCCGCCTGCTCCTTGGGATTGCAACCTTCCACTTGAGGATTAGTGCAAGTGCGCAAGTGGTGTCCAATATGGCCACAGTTATGACAGCCCTGTCTCTTAGCCTGTCCACTAGTACCCAGAGTCATAATGCACAGCGTACAAGAGGTGGTCCCAGCATTATTGGCCTTGTTCTCCTGTACCACTGTACCTCATGTGTCAAATTTATGTCTTGTAAGAGTGTCTTAATACTCTTCATGGAAGTGAGTGAAGCCTTGTGTGCCTTAAATTGTAGACATAGAAGCTGGTTCACCTTCAAAGCATTTGAACAAGCCGTGTAGGCTTCCCAGGGAGTTAACTTTTGACTAGTAATTAACTTCTGGCCTATAATATAAAAACAATCTGCAAACTCAGCCAGGGTCTCATTGGGTTTGAAATCAATATGCATAAATACATCTTTATTGACTTCTAAACTGAGGTCTCCTCAAAACTCTTCAATAAGGAGGTGCTTCATATCCTCCCAGGTGATAATAGAAGGGAGCTCGGGGACCACAACTTCCTGGCAAGTGAAATGGAGGCAGGTAAGGATGTGTTCCTTCTTGAGTTTGTCAGTAGCCCTATGTATTGCAGTTTTGTAAATGGTCAGAAAAGCAGCAATGGTTGAGGTCTTGTGATCAAATATCTTCTTGAAGGTTGGCTTATAGTTCAGGTCAATGGACAAGGACAAGGATTGGCTGTTTTCACCAGGATTGAGGACGTTAATGTGAGGGTTGTCCTCAAACTTGGATTCAGCAGTAGGTTGTCTAGCACAGAGAAGTCGAAGGCTTTCCTCTAAAGTGTCCAAGGTAGAGCTATTCTGCCCACTGATGTCTTGGGCAGTTGTGGCAGCAGTCCCAAATTCATCAATATTGATTTGTTATACTGCCAAGGTGCCAGCAATCCCATTGACACGGGTAGCCAGGGAGGTGGCCTGAGTGACCAAGGGGGCAACTTGTCCATTTAGAGTCTCTGTAAAGCGGGAGAGGTTTTGGACCTCTCTTTCCAACGTGTCTTGCCTATCAGCTACATCATTTGTCACTTTGACAAGTTGATCTAGAGCACACACACAGTAGACCCGGGGTTGACCTTCTAAGCCAGGGCAACAACCATGATTGTCATGAGCGGGAGTATTAATGACTTCACCTTCTTCTTCATCTTCAGATTCAGATGATGAACCTTCTGAATTAGAGAAGCGCTGTCTTAAGTACTCAATTTTACCTTGTAGGGTAGCCACCTGATCAGTGAGGGAGGCAATACAAGGGTCAGGCATAGTTTCAACTGGAGGGGGAGGCTGCACAGAAGCTTGGCGTCTATTGGTAGCCTTGAGCTTGGTGATGGCCTCCCATACTTTGGTTTTGAAATCAGAAGGGGTCCCAACAGGAGGAGCGGGAGGAGTAACCTGAATGGAGGCCACCCAATCATCCACATAAGTTTGCACTTGGTATAGAGTGTTGCCTAGTGCTGCCTTATCTAGACCATATTGATGCTGCAGGTGGCGGCCCCAAGTATTGACATGAGCTCCTATCAATTTGAGTTGCAAGTTGACATGCTTGCTGAATTGATTGAGTTCACTAACCAGAGTCTCAAAATCCTGCCAATGGTTAAGCAGAAAAGCCTCAATTTGCTTACGCCAGGCTGCCTGATTTTCATCCAATTTACATAGTCAATCCTTTATGTATCCAGGGAGCAAGAAACGAAGGGAATTCAGGGAGGTGGTTAAATACTTCTGTGTACGCCAACAAGTCGCGCTGGTTGTCAGAAATACAAGCAAAGAGACTAAGCAAGCATTCTTGGTAGGCCATATTTGAGCATGGTTATTTGAGACAGCAGAGGCTACTGAATCTAGCAGTTGATTCTGGGATCCCAAGGCGAGTTGGTGGTGAACTAGGGCAGGTTGGATGAACTGTTTAACCAACACACCAATAGTATCCATGAATTCCATCAACACGGGGGGAGACAAAAGTCCAAAAGGAAGGAGTACAGGTCTTTGGAGGCTTACCTGGGACAGAGGCCAGGAATAGAGTGCATGGCTACTGTGCCAGAGTTAAGAAGGGAGCAGGCAGCAGCACGGGATTTCTCATAGTTGAGAGAGAAAGAAGGAATGGGGGCCCACAAGGGCCTGGGAGACAGAGCCAATACCATAGAATTTGCAGGAGAATTGGTAATGTCTTCTTCTAGAGGGGGACTAGAAACTTTAGGTTGATATGGTACTTTGGAAACAAAGGAGGAGGGACCAGAGAATGCACGCGGGAACAGGGTAACCAAGGGGCTTGCAGCCCCTGTAGTGAGCACCATTTTGTTGTGTTTGGTTCCAGGGGACAACATCCTGGAGGACACGGCGGGAAATCTTTATTACAAAAGATTTGAGGTTTGAAGCTAGCCTTGGGTTAGCCTTCAGGGCAAAATTAAGGGCATGTACCTTAATTTCCTGGAAAACAAGATGTAAAAGTCCTTTTGGCAGAATTGATAGGAAAAGCTTGAAAATTATAAAAGCCAACGCAAATGTGGATAAACTTGTCTTTATTAGGAGTAATGATTCTACTTTAAATAGTTGACAAGTAGCAGGGATCACTCAATAGGAAGACAGAGTGGCTGAGAGGATCACACTGGGATGAAATCATACCAGGATCAACCACAGACAGGTACAATAATCCAGAATGGGTGGATATTGAACCAGACCCATTTGCAGAAGGTGTGGAATTTCCGAACTTGAAGGCAAAACCAGTCAAATCTTTGCAACTATCAATATTCAAAGGGAAAATTGAAATAGCAGTAATGGCGCAATTTACAATACACACTATGGTTAACAAACCTTTTGTAACCAAGTACAAAATACCAGTCTTCAAATCCAACTTCAAATATGCAAGAATGGCAGACGAATCAAAAGTTCTACTCCAAGGCTAAACAACTACCTTCAGAATTGACTTCCAAGGCATACAAACGTCCCATCAAAGGACTTGTCATGAAAAACATAAACTACATCATTGTAGCAGGCATTGACTGGTTCACCTGAGTAAACCCCAGCGTATGTTGGAAAACAAAAACCATGACAATAAAACACAATGGAGTCAATTTCAACATTCCCAAAGAACCCAACGACCTAATTCTAAGAGATACAGTATTTTTCCAAGTCATAAATCAAGATGACTCTAAACATCTAACCAAAGACAGTACCCTTTACATAATGAGGTACTCTGAATTTAATAATATACAAACACAAAAGATCCAATGCCCAGAACTTGCGGCACTCCTAAATGAATACGCTCATGTATTCAAGGAAGAACTCACAGAGTTACCCCCCAAACAAGAGGTCAAACATGGCATCAACTTATGCAAAGCCATGCCCAAATCTGCACCCCTCTACAGACTCTCCCCCATGAAGACCCAAACACTTAAAGCTCACATAGAGGAAAACCTAGCCAAAGGATTGATTTGCCTGTCTGAATCCCCATGGGGGGCAGCAGTTTTCTTTCTAAAGAAGAAAGAAGAATCCCTTTGCTTAGTTACCAACTACAGAGCACTAAACGCAAGTACAGTAAAAAATAAATATCCACTTCCCCTCATAGAAGACCTATTTGCAAGGCTCTCTGGAGCAAAAAATTTCTTGAAAATTGACCTTACATCTGGTTATAACTAAGTTGAAGTCAAAGAGAAGGACATATCAAAGACTGTGTTCTGCATGCAATTTGGGTTGTTTGAATGTAAAGTAATGAACTTTGGGATGACCAACTCTCCTGCAACGTTTGTCACCATGATGAACCAAGCGCTAAACAGTCTCTCAGACACATTATGTTACCTCAACAACATCATCATATTTTCAAAAACAAAAGAGGAATACCTAACACATGTCCGCAAGACACTCAATCAACTTGCAAAGCATAAACTATACACTAAGCCTAGTAAGTGCCAATTTATGGAAAATGAACTCTTGTTCTTGGGCCACATTGTCTCTGATAGTGGCGTCAAAGCAGACCCAGATAAAATAAAAGCCATAAATAATATGCAACACCCCACCTCTGTGAAACAAGTTAGATGATTTCTCAGAATGGTAGCTTACCTAAGGAAATACATAAAGACTGCGGAAAGCTCACCACACCAATCAATGACCTAATCAAAGGTAACGCCAAAAAGAAATTTGTCTGGACTCCAGAATGCAACAAGAATTTTCAGCTATTAAAACAAGCTTTGATTAAAGCATCAATCTTTCAATACCCTAATAACAACAGGTGCTACAAGCTTGAGTCAGACGCTAGTGACACTGCCATTGGCGCAGTCCTACACATCTGCCAGCCAGGGCAGCAAGATTTCCTGTCAGTATGTTACAAAAGCAGAAAACTAACAAACAATGAGCAAAGGTACCCAATACACAATAAAGAATTGTTATCAATATATCACACATGCAAGAAATGGAGATGTTATCTTGAAGGACACTTAAACGTCCAAGTGCTAACTGGCCACAAATCCTTAATCTATTTCAAAACTAAGAACACACTCACGTGGCGCCAAGCCAAATGGATGTCCTTTCTGGAACAGCTTAACCTGGACATCCAATACAAAAAGAGGCAGAGCTGGTCACAGCCAATGCTCTCTTTAGGCTATGCCAGCCAAGAGAGGATCACCTTGGCACCTGGACCCTGACTGGCCCAACTTATACAACACTGAGTACAAGACAAAAAGAAAAAGACTCCTCCACACATCAACTAACCCATGACACGCTAGTAAGGAATAAAAACATTCCACATGTCAAATGGCACAGTATACTGAATCATCAAGGATAAACACATTCCATACATCCCACTCGCACAAAGAGTTGACACTATACTAAGACAACATTGTCTGCTAGGACACACAAAGGCTAACAACCTATACCTTACATTAAAAGAGAGAGTATGATGGCCCAACCTGAAGCAAGACATAATTAATGTTCTAAAAAAGTGTACAGTATGCAAAAAAATACGCCAGCACAAGGCGCCACAGCCAACAGTTAACCCAGTACCTGACCCCAAACCTTAAATGGTTTAGGGACTGGATGTAGTGGGACCCTTCCCAGAAACACAAAACAAATCAAATGCTTCCTAAGTGTAGCCATCAACTTTGCCACATGTTGGCCCATCTGCTGGGCAACAAAAGATCACAAGGCGGAAACAATAAATTGATTCATCAATAAAGCAATCATAGCAAACTACGGCACTCCAGACTACATCATAACAGATGGAGAAAAAGAGCTAACAGGCCACATAGTAAACAACAATCTAAAAACAAAGAACATCAAACACTCCACAACCTTGCCCTACAGGCCACAGGACAACAGCAGAGTTGAACGCTGTGGTGCTCAAGGGTTAGAGGGATGGTTTTGGAGTAGCTGAGCAACTGGAAAACTCAACAGGACTATTATCTTCTTACTCAACAGAACCTCTATTTTTGGGCTCTGCAAGTAGTCTAAGATGTGTAAGTCTATTGTTGTGTATGTGTATAATCCTTGTTTATTGGGGACCCCTGGGGGTCTTTTTATACTTGGAGGGGAAGAGGGAAAAGAAAGGGTGAGTCATGCTGGCTAGGGTCTAGACTGTCAGACAATGAGCTTATTCTTGGAGGGCTAAATATACTGGGGAATATTTGGGAGGGAATGGGTTGGATTGGGCAAGAAGTGAACATTTGGGCATGTGATCTGAAGTCAGGTGGTTGCAGCACATAGTAGGGCTGTCTCTGGGGAATTGAGAGTAGAATAAGGTTTCAGGCTACTCTCTTTCAGGGTTCCCACTTTGGCAAAAAGGGGGAGGAAGATAACTATACCAATTTACATATTGGGCACAAGCAATGGGTTGATAATCAATGCATCTGTGGCTAGCCGCAGGTGCGTCAATTAGTCTATAATTGGAGAAAACGCTATGTAATTTGGAGGGTTACCTTCCGGTGATAATAACAAAAAAGGGCGGCAGTTCCCCTTATATTTATCCAAATAAGGAAGCATTAAAAATAAGGCAATACTAGGAAGTGGCACCCAGCACCACATACCCCTGGAACAGGATGGGGCTCCATCCAAAAAAGGAAATTTTAGGCCCTCATAATGGTAAGTGGATGCACACCTGAAACCAATTTAAAACAGCCAATCAATTGTCAGGTGGCCTAATGATATTTGATGAATAGACTTAGAGGGGTGAGTCATGAGGAATCACCCAATGATCATCAAGCCAAATCAATTGGGTAAAATCAGGTATAAATAGAGGCGTCCTGAATGGCTTTTCTTAGTTAAAAATGTCATTATCTTCTGCCGCCTGCCACATCTGCAAATTATCCAGCTCACTACAGGCTGCCTTAACTGCTCTTTGTCAAGAAAAGCTTGAGGCCCTTGGAACAGGGGGTGGGCTCCTCAATAGAACGGGAAGAACACATCTTGGAAGACCTCCCAGAGGAGGACCGCAAAATTGTACGGGCCCCACTGACATCTGTAGCCTTTGCCATTGCACCCAGTTAGGTGCACGCTGCCAAGGGGCGTTGCTACTTTCAACTGGACAAGGAGGATGAGCAGTTCAAAACTACCAAGTCCAACATGCCCAAGCCTTCAGGGCCTGAGGCTTAAGAGGGATCAAGTTCACAGCCTGACCCTAAAGATCACAGCCCCCCAAATTGCCCTGCTTCCCTAACTACTCAGCGCAAATGTCTTTACAACCTGGCCTGCGGGGCAGAGGTGACTTCACCAACCAGCAGCAAACAGGCCTTAAAGGAGGTGATGGCTCAGGCTGCTTGCAATGCAGCCGCCGTGCAAGCAGCTTCCAATGCTCTTGTTGTGAGCAGCGGCATGTAGCTCTGGAGGCAGCTGATTCTTTGGGTGCAGATAATCCCACTGAGGACACCCTAGCCCCTCAGGTGGCCATCAAAGAAACCTTTGCTGATAAGGGATTGGATAATGTGACTATTACCCATCATGCACCTGATTGCTCCAAGCAGGTACTTGATCCCTGCAGCCAGATGACTATCAACACGATCCAGCTGGATGAACAGTCTGAAAACAACTACCAGGAGGTTAGGGCTGCCATTCAGATTGAGCCCATGGCGCAGATCCTGGAGCTAGTCCAAAATGAGGATTCAGTGTGGTTCCAGAACTCCTTGGTGGACGTCTACGCGTGTGTGCCTCCATTGGGACGCCTTCCTCCTTGTCAAACCTTATCTACCTCGCACAGCTTGGGCTGGGATGTCAGGTGGCCAGGCCCTTTACCGCCTGGGTAGGTCACTTGGTGGAGAATGCCATGGCCATTGACACCCATCATGCCCTTTTGTTCACCTTGACAGAATTTACCTGACTGATTGCAACTTGTCCTTGCAGAATGGCAGACGTCACCTTTGCCTGGAACACCCTGATCTTGGCAGTGGAGACTTGGGGTGTTGAGCAGGACGTTCACCCCATCCTGTCATACCACAGGTTTGATGGGGCTTCTCAGAGCCAACGGTACCACCTATTTGCCAACCAGGTTGGGGAGTTAGACCCTAACTTGTATCACCAGTGGGTAAAAGCTCTCATTACTCTGGGCCTGTCCTTTAACCTGTCAAATTGCGCCAACCTGTCACGTGAGAAGGTGGTCACTGCCATTGACAGCATGCGCACCTAGCTGTCTACAGGTTGCCCTGCAAAGGGATTCAAATCATACAAGTATATGATTCAGGATGCGCTTATCTTGGCAGCCATCTACACCAGCCACCATCCTCCCAAAAAATGTTGTATGTACAACTGGATGCTGCAGGCTCCCATCAGCAACTGCGTGGCAGCATATGACAACAATTACATGTTCCCTTTCTTTGTGGCCGCCAAGGTCACTAATCACTATATGAGGTTCCTGACCCCTCATCCACTGCAAGAATAAACCCTTTTGCTTCTTCTGTATTTGTATATATATTATTATTATTTTCTTTTCTGGGATATATCCCTTTTTTATTTATGCAGGCTATACCAACAATTGGTCTCTTCAGCCTGATCCTATGAAGGGGTAGTAGGATACCTTGCTTCATCAATTTTTCTATATTCCTACGTAATGTTTCCTCTGCTGCCCATATAGAAGAGATAATACAAAAGGCCAGCAGAGGTTGTATAAGACCACATGGCCTTACTGAGGGGTGCCTGTGTAGGCAGAAGTTGGCAAGGGGACTCCTTGTCAACTACTGGGGCTGCTTTCATAAACTTGGCGTGTACTCTCTGATAAGTTCAACCAGAGCCAATATGTTGAACTGTGTATGCATCAAAGCTACTTTCTCAATTACCACAAATGGGCCTGAGAATATTGGAATGAGCTTGTGGGGACGTCCAGAAGTACAAGCCCTGGAGACAAGTATGTGTTGGACAATCTCAAAAGATGCTAGTTTGGGACAATGCTTTATAATGCGGGCAAACACAGCACGCCAATTTGTCCCCATAGTGTTATATGCTTCATGATGCAGAGTTATTAATCCTTTGGTGAGGGCTCTAAGGTGGTCATCAGGGGATCTACCTGGTTCTAACTGATAAGTTGCCAGAAGACCTGGTAGGGAGGGTTGTTGCCCATACACCATCTGGAAGGGGGAACAACTAGTAGCAGTATGACTAGTTACTTGGTACGCCATAAGTGCCAAAGAGACTAATATATCCCAAGACAAGCCTGAATCTAACATGAGCTTTTTGAAGATAGTCTTAAGGGTGCTGTTGAATTGTTCAACAGAGCCATTTGTCTCTGGGTGACACAGAGTAGATTTTGCGTCCATAATTCCCATGACCTCATTTAATTAAGACAGAAGTTTGCTGGTGAAGTTGATTCCATTATCTATCAAAATAGTGTGTGGACAGCCATGATTGGCAATGATGTGTGATAGAACAAATTGGGCAGTGTGCTTGGCCGTAGGGGCAGGAATAGCCTTGGCTTTGACCCATTTGCTGAAATGGTCAATGACTACAATAAAATATCTATTCCCACAACTAGTCTTATTTGGGCCTACTGGTACTACCACATCAATGCTAACCGTGTGAAACACGTGGGTAGGGGGATGCAGTCTATAGCTAGTGGCCTTGGGTAGGGGGCAATACTTGGAGCAAGTCATGCAACTTTGACAATATTCTAATACGTCAGTGTACATACCTTCCCAATAGCAATGTGATGCAAGTGTTGCCATCATGTGTTTCTTGCCTGCATGCCAAGTGGCTAGGTTATGAAATTGTTGTAATATGGCTAGCCGCCAGGAGGGGCAAATGTATGGCAGTTGATGTCCCTTGACTTCCTTATATAGACAGCTGTCTCTAATTGTGGTGTTATGAGCAAGCTTGGCAAGGGTTTTCTGAGCCTCAGGAGGGATATTGTCCCATTTGGAGGGAAAAGGAATGAGATCAAACAAGGCATCTCCTTTGGGGGCAAGGGCTGCTACTAGTGGAAATCTAGATAATCCATCAGTGTTGGCATGCTTGGCTCCAGGGCAGTGTACAAGTTTTTAGCCATATGCCTGCAATCCTACTGCCCAACAAGCCAATCTCCCTTTGGGGTCCTTTAGGTTAGCTAGCCACTTCAGGGAGGAATGATCAGTCACAACTTTGAAGTGGGACCCATAAAGGTAGGGGCGGCACTCTTCAATACCATATAAGACTGCTAGGCACTCTTGTTCAGTTACTGAGTAGTTTTGTTTGTGGACATTCAGGGTTCTAGAGAAATATCCAACTGGGTGATTGTGGCCTTCCTCATCCAATTGTGCGAGGGCCACTCCTACTGCTACTAAGCTGGCATCTGTGTACAGAATGAACTCTTTAGAGAAGTTGGGATATGCCAAAACTGGAGATTCTACCAAAGCTTGCTTGAGCGCCTAGAACCCGATTTGGCAATAATGGTCCCATACAAATTCTACATCCTTTTTTAGGAGGAAAAAAAGGGGTTGGGCCAGATTGGCAAATGCTTCTATAAACTGGCTATAGTAACCAACCATGCCAAGGAAGCATTGTAGGTCCCTGACAGTGGTGAGGGCAGCAAGTTTGAAGATAGCTGTTACCTTGGCTGGGATAGGGGCAATGCCTTTCTTATTGATGACATGGCCTAGGAACTCAAGGTTTTCCTTAAAGAAATGACACTTCTTTTGCTTGAGTTTCATCCCTATCTTGTCTAGCCTGATGAAGACCTGATCTAGGTCTCTAAGATGATCCTCAAAGCTTTTTAAATACAAATTGATGTCATCCAAATATACAAGGACACAGATGGACTTTAGGTTGCAGAAGATGGTGTCCATAAGCCTTTGAAAGGTGGCCAGGGCGTTGGCTAGTCCTTGTAGCATCTGGGTTGGTTGGTACAGACCATCCGCAGTCACAATGGCACATTTCTCCTGGTCTTCAACTTCCATAGGTATCTGCCAGTAGCCTGCTACAAGATCCATGGCTGAGAAGAACTGTGCGCCTCCCAGCTTGTCCAGGGTGTCATCAATCCGAGGTAAGGGATACCTATCTTTCTTGGAGATGGCGTTCAACTTCCTGTAGTCAATTACCACTTGATTGGTTCCATCTTTCTTTTTTACTAGAAGCAGAGGGCTGGCCCAGGGACTATTGGATGGTACTAAAAGACCTCCTTCCAATAATTTGTCAACTTCCTGTTGGATTATTCAATTACCCATGGGGGATCAACGGTACGCAGTCTGGAATAGGGGCTGTGCTTCCCCTGTGTTGACTTTATGGAAGCAGTTATTGGCGCAGCCCAGCTTGGTGTCAGAGTTGGCAAAAAGGTGCTTGTACTTCTTGATGAGCTCTATAAACTGTTCCTTCTGTTGCACGTCTATGTCCCCAATTTGTTTTTCTTGTAGGATTAGTGCTATTAGGTCATGACCAGGGTCTGGTAATCCTAGCTCAATCAGCAATCCAATGGAATAGGCAGAGGAAATAGATTTATTTGAGGCAATTTTTAAGAAGGCTACCCCAGAGTTGCAACTGATTTCCAGAGTAGAGGAGTGAGGGTTGGCCACCAGGATAGTGAGCTCATCAGTGGTCTCCCCTGGGATATGATGGGTTGCAACCGTGGGCAGCCCAGGATGTGGAAAATCTAGTGCCAATATTTCCCCATGCAACCCTTTAGGTATGCGTAGCTTTATACCTGTTCCTATGATGGCTTGGGATTTAGGAGGGATACTTAAACTGTCCTTTGATTTAATCATTATAGGGTTATTGTAGCAAACAGTGTTTGGCAGCTTGCTTATTTGAGTTGAGGTAGTTTCATAGGGGATCCCTATCATCCCAGATGGGCAGGCCAGCAGGATGCATCCTCTAGGGTTCATGCCTTCAGGAGGGACTCTAGACCAGCCATCTGGTGTCAGGAGGGGGAATTCCTGGCCTAGAAGGTGGAATGTACCAGTATTACAATCTATGATGGTCCCAAACTAGTCCATAAAGGAGGAACCAATAAATATGTTGTAGTTCTTGGCTTCCAGTACTATGGCCAGGCAGGTGACCACAGTATCCCCAAACTTCAACAAGACCAAAGAGTATGCGCCTTTGGATCTGGCGGGATTGTTGCCTGCTGTACCAAAGGTTTTACTGCTCTCAACATCTGGTGGGAAACAAAGCCTACAGGTGAATTGGGAGGATAGGATTAAGGTCAGTGCACCGCTATCCAGGACAGCACAAATTGGGATGCCAAATACCTCAGTTTGTACCCATGTGCTTAAACCAACTGAGAGGCCATTTCTGCCTTCTACCTGGCAGACAAGGGGGGTCCTTATTCCAGCTCTTTGATGGCTTTCTTTAGGATGGGAAGGATGTGGATAATATCACTTAAGGGAGTAGTGATCACAGCTTTGGAGAGGGCTTCAGTTATGTTGCTGATGGTGGGGTGGGTTTTCTGGAGGTTCTGAGCCTGAAGGATGTATGGCAAGGCGGGATCAACCTTCAAGGAGTTTATTTTGTGGGGGGTACTTCCTTGTGGGTTGAGGCTTTTGTGTGTGTGTGATTGGCCACGGCCATTATTAATCTGTTGGGGCTAGAGAGATTGGGAGGGACCTTATTACTAGGCAGAGACACACTAGTCCTGTGTGCTCTGCTTAGTAGTTTTTTTGGCCCTTCCAAGGCAATATCCTCTTACAATGTGTTGGGCAAGGCATGTACACTGGGTTTTGAGTTGACAGGCTCTTCTTTCATGTCTGGTGGTGGTGGTGTGGGCAGTTCTGTGCAAAGTGTCCTTTCCGCCCACACTTAAAGCATTCTTGTTCTTCCATGGGTCGTCTTTCCTCATAGAGAACTCCGTCATTGTCCTCTTTGTATTCCTCCACCACGTTCATTACCCGGCAGGATAGATACACAGGGCGTGGGGCCTGGCATAAGGTGTGTTGTTGGAGGGAGGCGGCTATGCAAAGCACTGCTTGGGTTGATGTAGGTGTCAACAGCTGTGGTTGGAAGACAGACAAGTGTGGAAAGGGGCAGATTGCATGAAGAAGAGCTGTTGCTGCTTCTTGGGGGGTCAGGAAGTTGATAGACATTAGGGTTTCAGCCTCAACCCTAAATCTTCTACCAAATTCTGGAAGCAAATCATCTTTCTTCAGAGAGATAGTCAAGAAATTGGCCTTCTTGTCCTCTAGATGTTTGGGGGAGCCATAGGTATCTTCAAGGATGTTTTTAACTTCCTTGTAAGACCCCTCCCCTCCACAAAGAGAGGCAACTACAGTGGAGAAGTCAGTTTTTTCCAGGCTATTCAGCAGTTTAGCGCAGGCAACTGGCTCTGGACTATCCCTGGCCATAAGCTCAAATCCTTTGAGAAAGACATGAATATTGATGGGTCCTCTTGGTTTAAACTTGGTGTTTAGCTTGAGACTAGGGCCAGAGCTTGCACAAGAGTCTCATGAAGGCAGGCCAGGGTTGGAAGAGGCTGGTCCTGGAGGCCTGTAGGGCAGTCCTGGGGGCCAGGTGGCGGCCCTGGTGGCCTTAAGGGTTGGCCTGATGGGGGTCCTGATGGCCCTGGGGGTCCTCCATAGAAAGCTCTAGGGTAGCCTTGAGGTGGAAGCAATGGCCCAGTGGGGGTGTAAGCCCCATAGGGGTAACTCAATTAGAAGAAAGACCCCTCTTGTGGATATGGTTGGGGGTTAGGGCCTGAGTACCTGGAAGGGGGAAGCCACCAAGGGTATTGCTGAGGATGTGAGTGTCCAGGATTTGGGGGGTCTCCCAGCTGCGGTTACAGAGTCTACCCTAGGATCATTAGCAGGAGCCGGTGATGGAGTATTGGGGAGGTGCTCCCCAGGGGTTTGATTGGCAGCAGTTGGTACTGAGGTGGGGCCAGGAGTCAAGATGTCCAGGATAGGTGGGAAGGAGGTTGGCATTGGGGCAGAGACCCCTTGGGTAGCCCGGGGGAAACTTTGATATGTCTCTCTAGCTTGGTGAGCACTGGACAAGGCCGTCGTGGTTTCTACTGACTCAAGGACAGAACACACTACTTCTTCTGAAGCCAAGGCAGAGGTGGATGTTGGGCCTGGTTAAGTGCTACCTGATCCTCCTAGGTTCATTGAGTCAAATCTTTTGGTCAGGTTGGAGATCAGCAACTGTAGGCTAGTGTCCTTCTCCTTAATAGTGAAGAGTTCCTTGTTGTAAGTAGAGGCGTGGGTTTCTTGCTTCTTAGTCAGGATGGTCAGCTCCTGTTGGACGCGCTTAAGTTGGGACGTCAATTGTCGGATGAGGCCAAGGTGTTTGGTTTGGTTGGCCTCAGTTTCTGTCTTGAAGGCAACCTGATCCGCCTGTAGCGCTTCTACCTTAGCATAGGTTGTGTTGCCATCAGTTCTCACAACGTCCAGGTCTTTCTGTGTTTGCACAAGATCATTTTGAAGTAAGCCAAAGTCAGTCTTCAGGACCTCTAGGTCATCCTGAGCCTGGTTGACTCTAGACGCGGCGTTCCCAGCCCACCGGTTGCAAGCCTCTTGGATATCCGTTAGCTGGGCCTGTATATCACTGATGTCTATGTCATGTTGGTTTAAGTGGCCTTTAAGGTTGGCCATTTCTTCAACCAAGGGTTGAACTACTTGCTGTTGGAGGGCGTAGTAGTCTTTGGTTATCTGCCAAGCAATGGTCACAGTGTCTGAGTGCATGGCTCCCAGAACCTCATACTTGTGTCTGATCTGGTGAAGACAGTCTTGAAGGGGGTTTACCGCTGACTCAGTGTAGTCCCTTAGTTGGTTCAAAGCCGTGATGGTATGTTCACTGCTAATATGTTGTTGCTCCAGCCAATTTACCAGTGCGGTTACCATAGGGTGGTTAAATTGGATCAGTTAGGCCTTGATCCTCTGGGTGTTGTCTATGGTGGTGGAGGTGAGAACATCCCCATTCTTGCTCAGAAACCAGCGGGCATGTTCCATATTGGATATGGTGGGGTCATCAGATGGGCCAGGGTGAGCAACTTGGTGCATTGGTAGAGGGGGAGCAGTAGGGACAGACTGGTAGGATGGAGGAGAAGTAGGGACGGGAAGAGGCTCTATACGTGAGACAAACGTGGCACAGGAGCTAGTTTGCTTGAGGGTTTGACGTCTTTGGGGAGGGGGCGCGGGATTTCCGGACAGAGCCCTAGCGTGGCGGGGGTCTCCACTTGATGTAGATGACTGAGATGGAGTCCAAGGAAGATTGGCAGGAGGTTCCTCATCCACCTCAAAGAAGTCCTCTACAGGGTCCTTTTCTGAGGCAGGAGAGGGGCTTTGTGGGCAGACTGAGGCAGGACACCATCTTGTGGGCTTGACAGCTTGGGGAACTGAAGGGACAGAGGCAGGCGGGCAAGGTCTAGGTTGGGCTTGTGGGGGAAGGTCAGAGACCAGGGCAGCAGGTTCCTCAACCTCTATAGGCAGTTGAGGAGATCCTGTGCTAGGGGTAGCTTGAACTTCAGGGTGAGGGGACTTTGGTGGGGGTTGAAACCTGTTCAGCGTTGCAGGGCCAACCCCGGCCTCTGCGTGCTGGAGTTGGGCGGGCAGGGTGTGGTGGAATAGTGTTGCGTCAAGTGTAGTTGGCAGTGGAACAGCGTGGGCAGTCCATGGTTTTGGGATCACGGGTTTGGTCCCTGGACTAGAGGTCTCTGGTAGCAGTGTGATGGGCAGTGGCGGATACCCCTGTAGTGAGCACCAGAAAATGTGGTGCTCAAGGGTTGGAGGGATGGTTTGGGAGTAGCTGAGCAACTGAAAACACAACAGGACTATTATCTTCTTACTCAACAGAACCTCTATTTTTGGGCTCTGCAAGTAGTCTAAGATGTGTAAGTCTATTTTTGTGTATGTGTATAATTCTTATTTATTGGGGACCCCTGGGGGTCTTTTTATACTTGGAGGGGAGGAGGGAAAAGAAAGGGTGAGTCATGCTGGCTAGGGTCTAGACTGCCAGACAATGAACAAATTCTTGGATGGCTAAAACATACTGGAGAATATTTGGGAGGGAATGGGTTGTATTGGGCAAGAAGTGAACATTTGGGCATGTGATCTGAAGTCAGGTGGTTGCAGCACATAGTAGGGCTGTCTCTGGGGAATTGAGTGTAGAATAAGGTTTCAGGCTACTCTCTTTCAGGGTTCCCACTTTGGCAAAAAGGGAGGCGGAAGATCACTATACCAATTTATATAGTAGGCACAAGCAATGGGCCAATAATTGATGCATCTGCAGCTAGCTGCAGATGCTCCAATTGGTCACCAATTGCCATATGAAAACCCATTCCAATGGGTCACTCTCCAACGCATCTGCGGCTAGCTGCAGGTGCGTTGATTAGTCTATATTTGAAGGCAATGCTATGTAATTTGGAGGGTTAGCTTTCAATGATAATAACAAAAAAGGGAAGCAGTTCCCCTTATATTTATCCAAATAAGGAAGCATTCCAAATAAGGCAATACTAGGAAGTAGCACCCAGCACCACAAACGCCTAAACAGCAGCCTTATCAGAGCCCTGGAGAAATTAATGGATGGCAAAGCCAAAGACACATGGCCGCTCTATGTGAAACATACATTACTAGTATCCCCGGTTTGTACCAATCAAGGGACAAGCTACTAACCGTTTGAACTAACATACGGGTACAAGCCAGAAAAGATCACCTGCAATAACCAACCATATGTGAATATCCCCTGGGGAAACCTCCCACAGTAGAACAGAAACCAGCTCTACAACACATACACCTCAAAGCCAAACTGGCAGAAATAAAGAGACTCAAAACTCAAAAGATAACCTCAACAGAGGACCCACTCCCCATCAACTCCCCTGTCTGGGTCCTAGCTGGGAACAGAAAGAAGCTAGACTCAGTACACAGAAGACCAGGAAGAATCATCAGATACCAAACAGACAGGAACACCTACCTGGTTAGGTTCCAGGGTGCCAAAGACCCAACACCAAAAAGTGCCACAGATCTTGCCTCCGCCCTAGCAAAGGAAAACACTTGACCCAGTTGGTGCCCACTAGTAAACAACTCCAGAAACATAAGGTGCAAGCCGTCAAGACAAAGCCCCCTCCTGATGTACCCAAGTAACCCCTTAAGGAAGGGGTGTTTCAAGGGTCTGGATGTACAAATATTCTGGCTTCCACCATCACACCTAACATCCAGTCATTGCATGATTTGGTGCCTTTCCAATATACCATTCAACATATCAGAAATAGCAACAAAACAATATCACATGACTTTCCAGGTATCCAGCAACTCAAACCCATCAGGCACATGACCAGCCCCTGGGTTTGGTCCAACTAATATCCCCGCCACAGCTAAATCTATATAAGTCTAAAGTATTATCCAATAAAATATACTTCTTCTCTTTCTACTTTTATATTCAAAGCTTCCCCAAAAGGTGCTCCTTATCAAGGGTAAGGTGCTAACTGAGGAGCAGCTTTTTGGGCAGGGCTGCAAACCCGTAAATCCCTGCCAGGACCAGGGCGTCTTGGATTACATGGTCTACCAAGTCATATCCAGGGGGGACCTTCTTCCTGTTGAGTATGAGCTGGGCCTTGTTGATTCCCAGAAGGACCCCGTCTAGGTCCTCTACAGACGCACCCATCCCAAAGTAGAATAGGAACCTCAGGTAAGCAACCAGATGAAGCCTTTGCCCAGCAAAGGCTTCTGTGAACCCACACAATTTATTATAGACTGTGCTGATCTTCTTGTTGTGCCTGGTCTTTGCAAAGGTCAGCTCCATGGCTGCAGGGAGCCCTGTCTTGTTGGCACTCAAGGCCAACCCAAAGTTGGCAAGGAGGATTTTTGTCTTCTTGGCAGTTATTGCGTCTGCAACAGTCAATTTGCCCACTGCGCGCCCAAAGTTCTCCAATAGGTAAGACAGGGTGTGCTCCAACAGGAAGCAGAAGCAAGCAGCCGCATGAGCCCGGCCCATCTCTGGTACATTCTTGAATGGGAGCGTCGCCAGGACATCCCAAACAAGCTCAATGGAGTTTACACAGTAAACTCAACTGAGGCTAACTGGGTCCAGGCAGACCAGTTGGGCATTCTTGTAGGCAGTAACTGCCCACTTAGATGCCCACTTGGCATGCGTAAGTTCTGCCAACGCCTCCCGCAACATCAGAAAGGACCCATGGATACAGTCCTCCAGCTCCCTTACAACAGGGGGGACAGATAAAATTGCTTGGCCACATGAGTGGCATAATTTGTATAAAAGGTGGCCAGGACAAAGGGGACCAGGACTTGGAGGAGTTTGATGTCTACGTTTTCTAAGAAAAAAGTAAGTTTTTTGAAAAATTATTAATTTTGTTTTTTAGGCTACCTTCTTGTGTTTCTTCCTTGCCCGCAGCCTTGGCCAGCTTGACCATTCTTGCGCAATCAAGTGCGCTGGCAATTCAGTATCCTCTGCCCTGGCACGTTTGGCGGGTTTGAGACCTTCATACATCTCCAGGTCATCAACCCAGACAGATGCTGCAGAAAGATTGTATGCCTTAAATTGCAGGCCCTCCACCACCGTCTTCTGGATGTTGAGAAGATGCTCAATGGTCTTCTCTGGGGTGTCTGGCATTTTTGAAATTATTGCCTTTGCAAACACCTTGTTGATTTTGTCCCCAGTGAGGACAGCAGATCTAACTTTGGCTTTGACCTTGTGGTCAATGTCCTTGATTTTGGCAATCATCAAGTCAAGATCTTTGAGTAGTTTTTTGAGTTCTTTCATTTGATTTTTTCACTATCCTTTCCATATGTTTTTATAGCTTTTGCCCCAATAAATTCTGTATTATTTTGATACTGTTGCCTTTTTGTTTATTACTTTTTGTTTTCCCAACTAATACATTATCACATCTTTTTACCTATTTTGTATTGTTTTACGCTCATCTTGATATGTATTGTTTGCTTTGTGTTGGCATTGTTTCCTTGATTGCCATATTATTTTTGGCACTTGGCATAGCCCCTTGTGAAAATATTAACAGCAATTTGGTGATCAGCTAAATTTGAATTAGAAAATTGTAGTGTTAACTGTTTTTAGATAAAGTTGTTACTGATCTGAATTCAAAACCTTAATGATAAAATTTAAGCCAATCAGGAGCCAAGTGATAAAGAGATTGTTGTGACATAAAGGGTCATTCAATAATTTTTTGGTGCATGTGCGCTAATTAATATGATTGGCTGGATGTTTTGCCATTGTACGCCATTGCCACTGTGGCAAGTTATTGATGGACTAGAGCTCAATCAGCTACTGGGTTAGCACTAGTCCACCAACAACTTGCCACAGCAGCAATGGCCTACAATGGCAAAACATCCAGCCAATCATATTAATTAGCGCATATGCACCAAAGAATTATTGAATGACCCTTTATGTCACAACAATCACTTTATTACTTGGCTCCTGATTGGCTTAAATTTTATCATTAAGGTTTTGAATTCAGATCAGTAACAACTTTATCTAAAAAAAGTTAACCTATAATTTTATAATTCAAATTTAGCTGATCACCAAATTGTTGTTAATATTTTCACAAGGGGCTATGTTTAAGTGCTAAAAATAACTGTGTTCTGGATCTAGATACATGACATAGTAAATATATGATTTTATAGAAATAAGCTGAACATAAAGAATAAAACCAACTATAAACAAAGAGAACATGAACAATTGAAATTCAAAAAAGATAATATAAATAGAAAATGTTTGGTGACAGGGGTTTATTGGGGTGGGGAGAGTGATGCCTAGGAGGCAGAATAACGCAGGAAGGAAGATATAGAGGCAATGCTGGCCTGGGGAGTCCTGGATTGGGTGGGTTGGGCTTGCGGGTTAGGGGTGTTGGTGGCGGGGGTGGAGGCATGAAGATTTTGAGTGATGGCTGTCATATAAAGCTTTTCATATTCCTCATTGGTCATTGGCTAGATGGGCTGGTAGGTGGCAGTAGCCTGAGGTGAAAGGCGCTTATCCTTGCTTGATTGGTTACCCATGTTCACATGGAAAATCATTTTTTGCAAACAAGTCAGCCACCATCTGGCAGCCAAAGAGAAAATTGTGGTCAAGGACCTCAAGATAGAGATTGTTGAAAGCCTGAGGGCGGCACTCCTGTAATGTGGATCCCATGTTGAAGAAGAAAACATAAGTCATATGGACGTCTGCATGGCCGGCAGGGTAGACTGAGGCCTAGTGCCTGCGTCCCTGGATGGCCTTGAGGGCAGTGGAGCTACCCTCTATCTGGTGGCTCAAGAAAACCTGGTACTTGGAATTTGAGCCATCCCAGGCTTCAAGTAGTCCACCAAGGATGTGGCTGTATGAGTAGTCATCAATGAAATCTGGGTTTGTTCAATAGTAGACAAAACCCTTGGCTGAAACAGCCAGAAATGCACCAATGAATGTCCCCTTCTTGACCTTCTTCCTTCTATTCTTGGCAACAGCTTTTCCTTGCTCGCCAAAATCATCTAAAGCTATTGATAGCTTGTAGTAGGAGATGAAAAAGACATCATTAATTAGACTAGTCAGGCATCAGACCAGGGTTGATTCAATGGCAGTGTCATATGAGGAATCCTCAGCACCATCCCATTGGTTGCCGGCAAAATTGGTAAGAACCCGTATGGAAGCCACCTTCCCATACATCTAGAGCTGCACCATGAGCTCAGACACCCATATGTTATGGTTCACAAGTTGCTTCTGGACCTGGGTCAATGGAAGCTTGGGATCCCGCTGGAGGAGGTTAAGCATGATTGGGCATGCCTCAGATATTTGTAACTTGGGGGCCTTCTTGGGCTTCTTGGCTGTCCCAATCAGATTCCCCCTGTTCATCAGGTTGTTGAATTCCCGCATGACAGTAGCTCAGGTAAATTGCAACTGGACGGCAATCTGTTCCCAGGACAGACCCTGTAGATTCAGTGCCACAATTTCCTGAAAAATTTGGGCGGTGATGATTTGTTGCTTGGGGCGCTGGGCTGGGGAAGCTGAAGCCTGATTGGCTGTAGGGGGGCAGGTTGGCTGGTGGCAGGAAGTTGTTCCAAATCAAGGTTGCCATCCTGATTGGTTGGTTGGTGGGAAGCTTGTGTGGGGGTGGGTACGGGAGCAGGGGCAGAGCTAGACTCTATGTGACTACTGAACAAGTCAAAGCCATAGGGGTTGGTGAGCAGGTACAGGTCAGCTTCCTTGTTACCTGCCTCAAAGGCTTGGGTGTAAACAGGTGCCTCCATGTTCTGAGCCTTGCCTCCATTGAAGCTGGTCTGGCTGCTGCTGGCTTGGCTGCTGGCGCCGTCAAAGATATTGCTTGTAAAACCATTATAAAAAACCTATGATAAAATCACTAAAAGTAGAAATTTTAAATTTTAATGATTTATTTTTATTGTAATCTTGAGTCCATATTTTGAAAGTTCTCAAAACCTTTTCATACAAATCTAGAGCATTGAAAATGGATAAGATGCCTATGTTCTTAAATTGGATAGCTGTTGATTGGCTGTTAAACTGTTATTTTCTTCTATTTTAGGCTGCTCATACTACATATCTTGTGTGAGTTAATTTTGTTTTGTGCTTGTGTAATCTTGCTTCTAGATTGCTCAAGTTTTGTTTCATTTTAGTTCTTCTGTTGGTGTCTCATATGAATCCTGATTGGATTATAATATACTCCAGAACAGTATCCTTCCATTTCACTTGTTGCGTCAGTTCATTTTGTTTGTGGTTTGAACTACACCACTTGATGTTTGATATAATTTTGTATAATGGGCTAGTGAAATTCTGTTTTTTGTTTGACAGTCCATTTATTAACTGGAATTTTATAAATTAATTGAATCCTGAATCTTGCGCAACTTGGATTTCATTTAAATCTGAAATCATTTTGTTTAAATCTGAGGTATTTTTGGTTGTTGCCATAGCTTTTAAAACTACTGTGTTTCAAGATGGCCTTTTTGAGATGCCGTTTGTCAGAAAATCTGTGGACCATGGTATTTTATCATCCACCAGATGATATCCTAAGTCTTCTAACTATAGGAAAGTATGAGAACCTGTGACTTTGGCATAACCTGCGGTCCGCAATACTTTGTTTTCTACAGAAGTAGCAAGTCTGACTGGGCCCAAAGCCCGGAGGATTTGGGACGGTTCTTCCTACTTCTGGATACTGTTCATGGGTTGTCTCTATATTTTACTATAGATAATTATACTGTATGACAACAGTATCATCTTTTGCTCTCCACTAATAGAACTTAAGAGAGGATCACATTGAGGAAATAAGACTTGGATCAATCATCAAGTCGTTAAGAAATCATCAGTCTTTTATTCTAATGGACTGGCTTTAAGGCAGCCCGCCTGCCCGCGTTTTATCCAAATTAGCTCACAACGCTAAAGGAGACTTAAGTAGCATTTGGGCAACACAGCAGGAGGCCTGGCCTTTTTGGGGTGGTTTTAACAGAAGGCTAAATTGACATCTTCCACAGATTGGTATCCTTTCTGTCTACCTGGGCCACTTCCAGGGCTAGCTAGCCAGTGACTGGCTACTAGTTCACAGAGATGATTGTTTCACTTAATCAGAGCTACTCTAATACAATAGGCTCAAAGCCTTTTATCTTAGAGTGGTTGGCCTGACGGCCCAGTCCATGTTGGACTCTTCTAGATGTAATGCAAATGACGGTGCATATGATGGCCCTCTTGTTCTAGGATTCATTTAAAGTTTTTAGAATAGTAATTATTATGGGAAGCATGTTTGAGGTGGTGGTTTAAGGTGGATTAATTAATGAGCAGTAATTGCATATACTATTAATTAATTGTAATGCACGAGTAGGTTGATGCCAGGATATGATTTGATCACTGATTCCACAACCCATGGCCCACATTATTTTGTTGAAACCCTTTCCAAGAGCAATTAACTGCTGGCCTGCGTTATTTTGTTGAAACCGTTAATTAGTCAATATCCAGAAATCCTGACACCGTTTTTGAAATGGCATGCCCTACTAATTTGGGCACTTCAATTTTGTTATCTGAAATAACATAGGGAAAATAGTACAATATTATATTAATTTAATTTTTTTGAAATTGCCTCCAAAACACACCACTTTATTAATACTGAAATAAAATAAAAAACTACCAAAAAAAACTTCATTTCTTTTTTATATATTTAAATATCAGGTCTTAAAGAATCTACATGAGGAATTTCAAAAGTTTTTTTAATTATTTAAAATTTTATAAGCTTATAAAAAGTGTGACTAAATCTAAAAAGTCAATTTTTAATTTTCTCACTTTTGATTTGATGATTTTAATAAAACATAATAAATAAAATATTAATTTTTTGCAAAAATTTAATATTAAGTGGTCTTAAATTTTTGGTACCTTTTTGGACTTCAATTTGACTACTTTTTGATTTCTGCACCCATTAAGAAACTGTATGTAAAATTTTAAATAAATTTTTATGAGTTAAAATTCTATTTTTAAAAAATAAAAGGATTATAATAATAATTTATATTAAGATTTGAACAAAAAAAATTAAAAAATTATCTAAAGTTAAAAAAGCTTTTTTTAGCTCTTGATTTCTTTTTTTACATATAGAAAAAATTTTAAAATTTAATTTTTTTTAATTTTGATGTGTCAAATATTAAATTGAAGATTTTTTTGCACCTCAATTTTTGCACTTTTGATTTTGTCCCCTCTATTTAAATGGGTAAATAAATAGCATTTTAAAAGCCAAATTAAATTAAGGTGTGTTTTGAATTGCATTGATTTGGGCACTTTAATCTGGTTTTTCAATTTTAGCTACTAGTAAAAACATTTTAAAAAAAGTCAAATTTAAGAAAAATATTAATTTGTTTGGAAAAATTATTAATTGAAAAAAGTGTGGAGATCAAAAAATCCATTGATTTGGAGATTTTAATCTCCACACTTTGACTTTAGGCACTTGCCCGTGTTTAACATAAAAATATTTAAGTCTTCATTTTATGATATGTAAGTGGGAGATTCTTGATATCTTTGAATATAGTAACTTATAAATAAGATATAAGACTACATCTTTTATTAAGTAAAATATTTTATAGTATAGATTTAATAAGAAAGTAATGTACTTTACATTATTTTAATTATATGCTTCTATAATTTTTATCATTGCAATAAAATCACTAATAAACCAAAACACCTAAAATCATATGCTTGTATCTTGTAGGAAAAATCCTCTTTTTTGCTTATACTGAAGTATTATTAGCTTTATATAAACTGAAAACAAAATTATTTTTTATTAAAACTATAGATTATAAAGCATTTTTTGTGCAGTTTAGTATTTTATATTTAATTGAATACAGTTGCATACAAATTCTATTCTAATTTTGCTTTTGAAACTAAAATAAACTTTCTTTTAAAAACAGCTAATTTAATAATGTTTTTGTTATCTAACATATACTTTTTATTGCAGAAATGAATTTCTTGGGGTCTCCTAAGTCTAGAACAGATTTTAAAAAATATATTTTATATTACAAACTTTATTTTTATTCTGCTTCAAAGTTAACCTCTGGAAAATCAACTTTTGCACTTTTAACCTTAGGAACTTCAACCTAAGGAACTTGCCCAATAAATCAACGTAAATTGAGAGTCACTTAATATGGGCTTATTTATTAGCATGGTCATCAGAAGTTGGCTACTCAAGGTTTCTTTGCAAACTGGACTAGATAATCACTTGAAAATGTGGAAGGAATAGGAGCCCAGGATCCAAGCAGTATTGCTTAGTCAAATTTTAATTTATATTGAATAATTTTCACTGTTTTAACTCTTAAGAGTTGAGTCCTCCCAAAAATTTTACTCAATAAAATCAAATATTTCTTGGTCTAATTTTAATTTCAAACACATTATGTACTTGGCCTGCTGCACTACATTCCCTACAATTTAATTCTTAGCCGGATTATTGCAGGAAAATGGGTCCTTGCCATTGGTACTTTGTTGTCACCTCTGCCCAATGTTAATCCAATGCCTGCCAATCTTGGAGTTGTTTTTCCCAAATTTGAAACTAAAACTTTGGTTCTATCTCAATGTCCTGAATTTTATGCTGAAGACACTCTGATTCTCTCACAAGGTATTTATCTTTTGCTCTTTTGGTTAGGGTTAATCATTTTACTTAACCCTAGTATCTCATTTTGTTATTTCACAAAACAATATTTGAAGCTGAGTTGGTGGTTAATCATTAACTCCATGTGGATTTGGGTGGTGATTCCCCACCACTTGGAGACAGCTTCTTGATATCTGGTAATTTCCATTAAAGAAGCCTTTTACAGGCAAAATGAGGAAGGGATTGTTGCTGCACAACAAGCAACCATACAATCAACTTGGGGGAAGTTGGGTTGCATAAGCACCGTTTGAATGTGATAATATCAGATTGATGGGGAAAGACAGGAATGATAAATCCAATGCTATAATAACAGACTAACTTATGTCAAGCAACTTATCCATAAATCACAACTTTAGAACTCTTATAATTTGTATGATTTTGATTAGGATCAACAATCATCTTTGGGATTGATATCAACAACCAGTTAATATTAATGGCAATTGAATTGGGTAGAATAGTGACAAGTAGCAACAATGACTGTTACTACAATCACCACGGCTTCCCCTTCCCAAAAATCCCTTGTCTGGTCATATCTCAGTTTCATTATGCCTGAGCCACCAGGAATCATCTGGCTGAGGTCCTAGACCATTTATTTTTGGCTATCAGAAATTTTCAGCCCATCAGGAGCAAGTCCTGGGGTATTAAAATTAGTCTATTGTCAATTATATACTTCTGGAAAGTATAATAACCAAAATAAAAAAGGAATTAGTAAGGTAATGATGCTTTATTGGTATGAATTTTTAGGATTATATAGTATCATGGGAAGCTACATACTTTTCATGTAGATCATGGTAGTTATGAGGCTTATCCAGGTATTATTTTATTTAGAATTCAAAAAAATTTATCCCAGTATTAGATGAGCGGCTGATAAGAGTGCCACCAACTTAATGATTACTCAGGGAGTTATTTCCCTAAGAGGAAGTAATCATAGATGTTGCATCATCTCCCTCTAGGCTGCTGGAAGGTGAGGCCTTAAGAATTTTCTTGAGAGTTTCAGGGATTTTGGCTTGGTATTAATCCAGTTTTGCGTTGGTGTCAGGGATCCAGTCTTTGGCAACTGGCCTATTGTTTTTGTGGGTAATTTGGGCCGGCTTTTTTGCAGGTAAAGCCCACCACAAGAGAGGAGCTAAATTAAAAAGGTAGGAGAAAGACTTCCCCACCCAGGACCACAGGCCAGAAGCCAGGATTATGGTGCCAATCACCCCTGTGAGAGTGATGTAACCAATCCTAAATAGCTTTTCAGTGTGGTCAGTTGGGAGGTTGGGTGAGGAGGCAGGCATAGGCTTGGGGGTCTGTTGTAAATTTTAGCTATATAAACTAGCTAAATCTATGAGCTAAAGATTATCAGAGCTAAACTATATATAAAATATACTAATATCACTAAACTATTTAAGGCTTGCTAAACATCAACTTTAACTGCTAAATAAAAGGCCATATCAAAGTATGTGTTGTGTGTAAGGTTAAAAGCTGTTTATTAAACTCATATGGGTTGGTAATAAGCCTGAGTATTTTAGCTCTGCCAGTTGAATCCAATTGCAATTGAGGAAATCAACTTAAGGAATCCATTGGCAAATTGAATCAATGTATTAATTGCCATTATCTCAATAACAATTAGAGTAGAGTACTCAATATTGTAACATTTCCCACCTCTAGATTTGATATAAGGTTTGCATTTCTTGGATTGCGCGTTGAAGGAAGGAGTAAGGGCTACATGTTCCAAGACCAGAGGATTGATGGAGGTGGGCTCTTTGTACATCTAATTGGTAGTAATAACATGGTTTGAATTGGGTAAGGGCAGACTTTTGACATTGTAGTAAAAGAACTTCTCATGTATCTTTCTAGTGCTGATGATACTAATTGTAATAGGTGCAGTGGCTTTGGGAAAACTGATAGAATAACTTTCTAACCAGGCAGCCTTGTTAAGATCAAGTTGCTCCGTGAAATCCTCAACCTTGAGGCTGTTAGGTCCAGCCATTATGATAAGAGTAAGCTCAGCCTTTATGACTTGGGCAAAGACAACATGGAAGCAAGGTTCTGAAACCTCAGACTTGGTGTACACACTAGGGTTGCAGGGATAGGTAATGTAGGTCATACCAGGAGGGGGGTTATTGGTCAGATTGAATGTTCTCACACAAATAAAAACTTTGATAGAAGCACATTCAGCCTGATAGATCTGTCTAGCGCTAACCTGTTGAAAATTGCTGATGGTGTAGAAGATCAAGGACTGCTTGGTAGAGATGGCATTATTGTGATTAATAGTCTTGACCACAATACCACCCTTAGTCTTAATACTGGAAGTTAAGATATCATTGTCTAAAAGTCCAACCTTGTTGAGCTGGCAACAGCGCTCATGTCAACATTAAAAATGTCAACAGTGGCCATATTGGCACTTTTAATGTCAACACTATAGTAAAGTGACAACCCAGTTTTACTTAATGTTGTTTCCTGGATGTCAACACTTTTTTAATTAACAAAACACTTTACCCTGAACATTTTAATATTAAAAAATTATTTTAAAATACATTGTCATACTGAAAAGACCCCAGAGAGTTAAAAATTGCAATAAAAAAATTACCATAAGTAATAAGAATAAGGAGATATAAGCAACTATTTTTCAGTTTATTATGTAAACTACACTCTTTATTATAAAATTATTTTTTATTTCCATAAAAATTAAAATTCCAATGAAACAAAAAAAAAGATATTTAATATATCATAATAACTAAAAAATATAAGAAAATTCTAATTTTAATTTATTATACTTTATATAAGCATAACTGCAAATATCTCATAGCTTAAAGATAAATTAACAAAATATAAGATATTTCTTACTAAACAACATTAAAACTGTATCTGAAACTTACCATTTATACCTAAAAATATTATTACACTATAAAAAATATAAATAAAATTTTAAAAGTAAAAAATATACAGGCAAAGCAAGGTTTATTAAGCTAATTAAAGCCACCAGCAAGAGCAGTGGCATGGTCCTCAAGATACTTCTTAATCTCTGCCACCTTGTACTTTTTCTTTACCACATTCTGCACGTCCTCCTGGTAGTCCTGCTCCTTGGAATTTTGCTTATTTTGGGCCATTTGGTTGGCCAGGTTGCAGAACTTGGAGACAGTCTGGGCCTGCTCTTCCTGTAGCTTAGAGAAGAATTTGTTGTACTTGGGGTTGGTCCAAACTTCACCTTCAGGTGCTTATGCCAAACCTCAAGGCTAGAGGTGGTCTTCATCTCCCCCTTGAGACAGGCGCCTTGATAGTTCCAAGGTGCAGTGGCCCTGCTTTTACCTCTCTAGGCAGTCACCTTCTTGCCCACCCATTGGCGCTCAAAGTAATCCAAGTAACCTTTGAAAATGGTGGAGTGCTTCTTGATCAAAGCGTCCTCCATGTTGCAACTAAACCAATGAAAATTCAGTATTTGGAATTTGGGAAGACAACAGTCCAATAGAGAGGACAGAATAATAAAAATAAGGTATTTTTTATTGTAGAATATTATGATTAATATACTATATGGGGAAAGCCACAAGGCCACAAGGGGGTGGCATAGTGGGAAGTCCCATGTAAAGTTTGAAGCCGAGGAATAACTTGTGCAGGAATCAGCAAGTTGAATTGGCAGCGCTCCTAATTAGGATAAAGTACCCACCATTCAATATTGCTGTCAAAACCGCAGGCTCAACCCGCCAACAAGGTTCCAATCAAGCGGGTTTGTGACCCGCAATTTGATTACCTGGTCACCCAAAGCCAGACTAGGAAGTCAACTCAAATTACCAAATCTATAAACATGAACAGATGATGATCCTTCACAATGGATATCTCAATTTGGCGCTTGACCCATTATCAGGATCAAGCCACCCCCTCTTCCATCCAGCTGTGTGATCACCAATCATGTTCCTACTATCCATTGACTCACAATAGCTATATAGTCACTATCTTGCAATAAAGATTATTATATATCTTCTAAATATTTTTCCCTGTGTAACTCTGCTAAAACAGCACAGTTACAGCATTGGTAGCACAGGTAGGTTCTCCATCCTACCTTATCTTGAAAAATTTCGCCTGTTGCCTGCACACACCGCGGCCAACAAATCCTCAACAGAATCATGTCTGGCCTCCTGCCTGACTGGACTCTGTATACCCCTGGTACTGAGATACCTGATGGCTCTGTCTTGTACCAAAACACGATGATCTCGCTACCCACCTTCAAAACCATGTCTGCACAAGGTTTCTTTCAGGCACCTCCCTTGATGCCTCAACCAACTGAAGAAACCACCATGCCTCCCTATGTTGCACAAAGACTTTGCAGCGCCGCCTTGGAACCCTTTGCAGGGGCCAATAACGACAACGCTGCCGCATGGATCCAGTCCACCTAAAGCAAGCTGGCTCAGATGGAATGTCCATAGCAATTTTGGATTGCAAAGATCTCCATTTGCCTGACCCATGATGCTGGCACCTGGTGTGACAAGTGGCACAAATAACACACTGACAAGAACTGGGACACCTTCAAACAGTACTTCTTGGCAATATTTGTGCTTAAGGATATGGCACTCATGATCATACGCCAAGTAAAGAACCTAACCCAGACAGGCACTGTTAAAGAACTCACATGTGCCTACAAGGAACTCTGTCTCTGTGCCCCATCTGACATGGCCTTTGATACCCCAGCAACACACCTCATGTACTACAACGCTCTCAAGTTGCACGTGATGAGACATGTGAACCTGGACCAAGTTACCAACCTGCAAAGCCTGTACTGTGAAGCAGAAAAAGCGGAACAAACATCCAACACTCTACACAAGGCACAGACTGGGAAACAAGAAAGGCCCAAGGACTCCCATCTAAGCGGGAACTCCTCTTGACCACCCCCTGGAGGCAACGGCAACAACAATAACCACAAACCCACGGATTTGAATGGGAATGGGAATAACAGCCAGTCAAATTGTACCCATTTCCGTGTCACTGCCACCCAAGGCAACCAGGATGAGGGAAAAGCCCAGGGAGAGCACTAAGCAAGCCAAGCTCTCCCTACACAACTCCTGACTTGCCCAACAATGAATACCAACCTGAGGACGTGGACCAATGCCCAATGATCCAAGTGCCCTCAGAAGACCTGGTACTATATACCATTGCCAGACATCCCAAAAATTGATGTCTTACCCTTTCTGCTTTTGCAGTTACATAGGCTCAGCACTCCTGGGCTTGGGCGCAGACCAAACTTTAGTCAACAGCAGCTTTGTGGATAAATTCAAGCTGGCCACTAATCCTTTGCAGATTAAAAACGTTGTCCTGGCTGATGAACACCGCATTGCTGTGACAAAGGGAACTGCTCCCTTCTCTGTCATGCTTGAGAACCTCCACTTCATCATCCAAGGTCCCGTCATTGACTTCCCTAAGTTTGACATTGTACTGGGGCTGGACTGGTTACAGAAAAACAACCCCCACGTGTACTGGGCAACCTCAGTGTTGACCATCAAGTGTGAAGGTGTCAACCACCAAATCTACCCAAACTCTGCAGACCAACTCCTAAGAGACCATGTCTTTGTCACATCACAGAGACCTTGGAAAAGAAGGGAAACCTGAAAGCAATTGACTGGGACTCCTGCCAGTATGAAATCATACAACTCAAGGACCACCAGGACACCTCCAGACCGCAAGATTGTGACATTGTGGCCTGTCACCCAGAAATCTTTAAGGAGGCGTTACCTTGGCTACCCCCTGAGAAACACATCCAACACTCTATCCAACTCAAGGGGGCTTACCCAGGGCACGCCCCATTTACAGGCTGACCCCAAACAAGGACAACACCCTGTGCACCTATCTCAAGGAGGCATTGGAAAAAAACTTATCCGCTCCTCACAGTCTCCATTTGGGGCCACTGTATTCTTTGTGGCTAAAAAAGATGGTACCTTACGCCTGGTCACAGACTACTGCGCCTTAAATAAAGTCACCATTAAGAATTTTTACCCATTACCATTAATTGACAATCTTTTTGACGCCTTGGGAGGCGCCTCCATCTTCTCCAAGATTGATCTAACTGCAGGATACAATCAGATTTGTATCAAGGAGGAAGACATCCCCAAGACAGCCTTCTGCACCAAGTACGGTTCCTAGAAATGTGTGGTACTCAACTTTGGCATGATCAATGCCCTGTCCACCTTTGTAACCTTCATGAACAAAGTGTTTGCACCACACATAGGAAAACACGCCCTAGTGTACCTGGATGATATTATTGTCTACAGCCCCTCAGTGGAACAGCACCACAAAGACCTGGAGGAAGTCTTTGCGACCTTGGCACGGCACAAACTGTTGGCCAAGCCCTCCAAATGCCAGTTCTTCCGAGAGCAACTACCCTTCTTGGGACACATAGTCTCAAAAGACGGCATCAAACCCAAAAGCCAGAAGATACCAGCCATCTGCAAAATGCCACCTCCCAAAGACAAATCAGAACTTTGCACCTTCTTAGGAATGGTTGCCTATGTACAACACTTCATACCCAAATGTGGCGTCTTGAATGCCCCCCTGTCCGCCATAACAGGCACCAAGTCCAAGTTTGTATGAAACCCCCAACATGACCTCTGTTTTAGACGTCTCAAGGAAAAACTCCCAACAGCCCTCATCTTACAATACCCCAAACAAGACGGAGAGTATCAGATGGAAACTGACGCTCCAGATGCATCCATTGGGAGAGTACTATAAATTAAGAATAGTGATGGTGACTTCCTGCCAGTAGCCTACAAGTTGCGCAAACTGATGGATGGCAAGTGCCAATGCCCAATCCACAACAAAGAACTGTTGGTCATTGTACACTGCCTAGTCAAATGGCGCTGTTACCTGAAACAGCAGGAAGAATTCACAGCACTAACCAATCATAAGTTGCTCATCTATTTCAAGACACAAGCAAACCTGTCACGCCGCCAAGCGTGATGGATGGAAATCTTAGAAAGGTTTAACATGCTCATCCAGTATAAGCCCGGGGCCAAGCTTGCCATGGCAGACACCCTGCCCCGTCTGTATGTCTGCGCTTCTAGGGGAGAGAATGGGCTTGACCTAGACTGGCCTTTCCTAGTGCTCCGTAAAAAAGACAAAGGGTTCCCTGCAGGCACAACCAATATCATCAAAGAAACGGTCATCAATAATGAACACCTCTTTGCTGATGTATATGGAACCCTTCACGGAAAAATGTCGGATGGCACAACCATTCCCTACATCCCCACACATCAACAAGCTGATACCATTGTTTGCTACCACAGAGATCTTGGACATATCAAGAGCCAAAATCTATACAAATTCCTAAAACATAAAGCCTGGTGGCCAACCTTATACTGCAATGTCCAGGAAGTGCTAGAACAGTGTGAGGTCTGCAAAAAGTTTGCCAAGAGCAAAACCCCGCCTAAGTCTGTACTCCCCATTCAAACCCAACTACCATTCAAAGTATGGGCTCTTGACATTGTGGTCCCCATGCCAGGAAAGCACAACAACAAAAAATACATAATCACAGCCATCTATTTTGCGACAAAGTGGCCAGTGGCCCAAGTGGTGAAAACACATACCGGTAACAATGTCCAACAATTAATAGGCAAGGAAATAATCAGCAGGTTTGGAAAGCCAGAACTCCTGATAACTGATGGAGGCAAAGAAGTGACCTCCAAAGACACCAAGGTGTACCTCACCAAAAATGGGGTCAAACACACCATCACAACACCATACCATCCACAGGCCAATGGACGCGTAGAGCGGCTTAATAGTAGCCTTGTGCAAGCCCTGGCCAAACTCACCGCCGGGAGACCTGAAAACTGGTATAAGCAGCTACCAACTGTGTTACTTGTGTGCCAAACCCAAGTGAACAGATCCACCGGAAGAAGCCCATTTGAACTGGTATACGGCACACAGCCAAATATCATTCAAGCATTGACAGGACCCAAACTGGAAATTCCAAGTCAAGTCCCCCTTGCTCAGACCCTCAAATAATAGAGGCCAACAGCAAACAAGCAGCCAAAGAAAAGGAACACTTACAAAAGACATTTGTTCTCATCTGTCAAAGACATGAAGTTGGGGACAAAGTCTGGGTCATGAATGTTGACAAAAGCAAACTACAACCCAAAAAAGTAGGACCAACAATCATTCTAAAGGTAAACAACAATAACACTTACCTTGTACAAGGGCTCAGAAAACACAAGCAAGACAAGACCTTACACCACAACCGCCTACAACCTTGCAAAGCAAGACAGAAACAACAAGAAACCGCCCTGCCTGCCATCAAACAACAACTGATTCAATATGGCGCCCAGGCTCCTGACGACCTCCCTGACAACCTGCCCCCAGAGGAGGCCGACCTTCAGCCAGGGGGGTGTCAAAACCGCAGGCTTGTCCCACCAACAAGGTTCCAACCAAGCAGGTTTATGACCTGCAATCTGATTATCTGGTCACTTGAAGCCAGACTAGGAAGTCAACTCAAGTTACCAAATCTATCAACATGAACAGATGATGATCCTTCACGGTGGATATCTCAATTTGGAGCTTGACTCATTATCAGGATCAAGCCACCCCTCTTCCATCCAGCCATGTGATCACCAATCATGTTCCTACTATCCGTTGACTCACAATAGCTATATAGTCACTATCTTGCAATAAAGCTTATTATCTATCTTCTAAATATTTTCCCCTTGTAACTCTGCTAAAACAGCACAGTTACAACATTGCCATCAGATTAATCCATAACGTTAGATACGTCAAGGGGCAACTCCTCAAGCGCCCCCTGTGTATTTTAAGATATGTTAGCAGGCAAGTCTGGAAATTTGGTTGCAACACCCCCCTGCTCTCTGCTTGCTGTCAGACACCAAGACCAGAGTCTGCAGAAGGTCTGAAAAGGTCCGCACAAACAACTTTTGTGTGGGAATGGCGCGTCAGGGGCGCAAGCAATCATGGTGAAGCTTCTTAGTATTTTCTTGGACATCCTCAAATTGGTAGGTGTGGTTGTCATAGACTACAGCTACCTTGAAGGGTCCTAGGTGGTTGGGTTCCAACTTGGCAGAATTGGGATTGAGGGTGTAGACGGGGTCACCTACAGTATACCTAGCTTTGAGGTGCTTTTTCCCTCCTGCTATCCGCTTGAGTTCAATTTCCCAGGCTTTGGCACGCCATAGGTCTAGGGATGGAGTTGTTACCAGGGGAGGCTTATCAAGAACCTTGGACCGTAGCTTTCACTGTTCAACCCCGGTCAGACTGTCAGGTGTTCCAAAGGCCAAGTTACTGTGACTGAACCCTGTTCCCCTGTTGATTCTTGCTTGAAAGATAAGTAGAGCAGTGGGCAGGTGTTCAGTCCATGTGGTGTTGGGGTGCTCTTGTGAGAGTTTGGCAATCAGTTGAACTAGTGAGCCATTTAACAGTTCCATGCGTCCATTGGCTTGCAGATGATAGGGGGTCATAACTATACATTGGAGTGCATTCTTGGCACAGTATGCCTTCATGACATGACCAACAAGTTTGGGACCGCCATCTGTGATGAGACTTTTGGGTTGCCCAAAACAGGCCACAATTTCCTTACCAATAAAGCGGGTGATGGTGGTGGTGGTGTGGTTGGTGGTTGCCCAGGCTACTGGTCAGTGTGTGAAGTAGTTGATGACAGTGACAATATACTTCTTCTCTAGTATGTCTTTGGGGAGTGGCCCCACAATGTTAAGGGCCCACTGCTTGAAGGGTTCCATGGCCTTTATGGGTAGGACAGACTTGGGAGGTACAGGTTTGGATGGGTTCTTCTTGCACAGCACACACGTTTTGAGGAGGTCCAAGATGTCTTGACGCATGCGCGGCCACCAAACCTTCTGTTTCATGATCTCAAAGAGGTTACACCCTCTGATGTGACCCAGGGCTTGGTGGTAGTGCAATATAGTGTCCCCTTGTTGCGTGGTGGGAATGTAAGGCGTCTTTTCACCTGTCTCTGCTTGGCAGCAGACGTTACCTGCATTGGTGGTGAACTGAATTTTGTTGTCCTTCAACTTGGAGATGGTGACCAAGTTAAGGCCCTTGTAGTGAGTTGCCTCAGGGCGGAGGTAGAACATGGGCTAATCTGGGTCCAAGCCATTGTCCCCAGTGATGAACGCCACGTAGAGTTGCAAAAGCGCATCAGCTGTGACAAGTTTCTTTCCAGGATTGTACTCAATGCGCAGCTGGTAAAGGGATAGACGCTCAACCCATCCTTCTTGGCAGCGTGTCAAGTGGGACTGTGTGTTGAAGTACTGGAGTGACTTGTGGTCTGTCAGAACGCGGGGTGGGAAGGTAGCATCTTCCAAATAACAGTGCCACTTCTCAATGCAGTGAAAAATTGCCGCCAATTCTTTATCATGAATGAGGTAGCGTTGTTTGGAGTCAGTAAGCTTCCTGGACTCATATGCCACGGGGAGAAAGAAACCATTGTCATTTTCTACCCTTAGCACGCTCCAGATGGCTCTGTTGGAGGCATTGGTCTCAAGTTTGTACTGTCAGTTTTGATTGAGGAACTGCAGTACTGGTGCTGTTGTGAGCCTTTGCTTCAACGTCTCAAAGGCTTGATCTATGACAGGGGTCTAATGGAAGCGCTGCTTGGTGTTTAGGAGCTCAGTGAGAGGTGCAATTAGTTCCCCACAGTTGGGAATGAACTTGCGCACGTAGGCAACCATGCCTAGGAATTCCGCACTTGGCCCACATTGGCGGGGGCAGCATGCTGGTGATTGCCTTGATTTTGGCAGGGTTGGGCTTTATCCCTTGGGCATAGATGGTGTGCCCAAGGAATAGCAGCTCCAAATTGAGGAATTTGCATTTGGAGGGTTTAGCATTTTAGCTGTATTTTCCAAAGGGTGTCAAGGACAGAATGGAGGTGTTGGAGGTGTGTGGTCTGTTCTTGACTGAAGACAATATTGTTATCAAAGTACACAACCACACACTTACCAATCAATTCCTCAAATGCTTTGTTCATCAACATGGCAAAGGTAGAGGGAGTGTTAGTCATTCCAAAGTTCATGACATAACACTCAAACAACCTGTAGCATGTGCGGAAGGCAGTTTTTGCCTCATCCCCTGATGCAATGCAGACCTGGTTATACCCTGCAGTGAGATCAATATTGCTAAAGACCTTTGCACCTGCAAGTGTATCAAGCAGGTTGTCAATTGGCAGCAGGGGGTAATTATTCTTGACTGTCTCCTCATTTAGGGCGTAGTAGACTGTGACCAGGCAAAGGGACCCGTCCTTCTTGGCTACAAAGAAGACAGCCGCCCTGTATGGAGAGAGCAAGGAGCAAATGAAGCCCTTATCAAGCGCGTCCATAAGGTTCAGGCAGAGGGTTTCATCTTCCTTTGGTGTGAGACAGTATAAGGTTTGTGCTTTAGGTAATGACCCCTGAAGTTGTACAGCGTGCTGGATCTCCTGGGGAGCAGGTAGTTGTTCAAGTGTTTCACTGAATACATCTTTGTACTCCTAAAGGAGTGCAGCAAGCGCTGATGGTGGTGAGGAGGTCAAGGGAGGGACTTCTGATGGTTCAGCACAGATAACTTTGACTGAGCATTGATTAAAGTCTAGTTTCTCCCCTTGAAATCATACAGGCCTGTCTGCGTTATTCTGACAAACACAGTATAATGGAGTAACTTGCTCATTTCTAAAAGGTAAATCTGGAGCCCCACCCCATTTCTGTTAAGGGTGATGACAGAGGTATCCCAATCAATTTAGGGACGGTTGTGCCAAAGCCAGTCAAGACAAGCAATTATGTTGTGGCTGAGCCCTGCCATGATTGGCCCAGAGAGCTTAACCTGAATGTTCCCCATTCTCATAGAGAAGGGTACCGTCTTGTGGGTGATGGCCACTCTGCAGGAGTCAGCTACTTGTACTACTTTGAACCTGCTGGGCACTTGGTCTAATTGCTGAGAGTCGGCAAACGCCTGGTCCACCATGGTGTGGTTGGCCCCAGTATCTACCAGTAGTTTGTGGGTTTTCCCACAGAAACAGAAGTGGTAGGACAAGTGTGTTACTTTATTTGAGGAATGACTCACTTGCAATACAGGGTTGTTGCTATGGACCTGAAAGACATCTAGGGTTTCAACTTTGTAAATGTTGTAGTCGCGGGAGTTCTTTGCAAGCAAGGGCTGAGAGGGCAGGTCAGTTGGGGTTGTAAGGCCTCTTGTTGTTACAACCCCCAGGCTTTTCCCTGGTCCTCAATTAGTGCTAGCTGGAGCTCCCCCTTGCGGGGGCGTTTAGCTGCACTTTCTTGCTGGCGCAGTTGACAACAACCCACTTGACTTTGGCCATTGTTAGGTGCAGGACGTGATTGGGGTGGAGCATTATTGGTGCGGCAGAAGCCCATTGAAGCTTGGTTATTGGCCTCTACAATGGCTTTATAGAAGTTGTCAATAGAGGTGCAGCAACCTACGGGGACCCACTTGCAGATATGGGGTTTTAATCCATTGACAATGAGAGTGAGTAGCATTGCATTTCTGTTGGTCATGGCTTCAGGGGTGGCAGCAAGAGCTTGTTACCAGGCGGCAAGGTACTCAGTGACAGACCCAGTTTGTTTGATTGCTAGAAGAGGAGTTCCCACAACAATGGGGGAGAAGGTTTTTCTGTAGCGGAACTTTGCGGCGTCTCAGTATGCCGCCCAGGTAAAATTGAGTTCCTGACTGGCCCAGTTGGTGAACCACACAGCAGCAGGCCCCGTGAGGCAACCAGACGCGGTGGCAACCCACATGGGCTCAGGAACCTGGCAGATGCAAAGGCGGGTTTCAGTATATTGGAGCCAACTGACAATGTTGGCCCCCTCTACGCCACCAGCAAAGAATTATAGCTGAAGGTTGAGCATGCACTGAGAGAGGTCTAACTGGGGAGGGGTGACGCTGGCGTCACGCTGCCCAAGGTGGAGCCAATTGTACACGCTGGTGAGAACTAACTGGTTTTGATATATGACTTACACATTGGGGATATCCCCCTTGGGGATTGGCAGGAAGGTCTCTTGTTGAGGAGTAGCCATACAGCCTGTACTCCGTCCTTTCTTGGGGGAATTTTGTTTTAGGTAGGTCAATAACTTACCGTTGCTACCACTGTTGCAACTGAACCAATGAGGATTCAGTATTTGGAATTGGGGAAAACAACAGTCCAATAGAAAGGACAAAAATAATAAGAATAAGGTATTGTTTATTGTAGAATATTGTGATTAATATACTATATGGGGAAAGCCACAAGGCCACAAGGGGGTGGCATAGTGGGAAGTTCCATGTAAGGTTTGAAGCCCAGGAATAACTTGTGTGGGAATCAGCAAGTCAAATTGGCAGTGTTCCTAATTAGGATGAAGTACCCGCCATTTGATATTGCTATCAGATTAATCCATAATGTTAGATACAGCAAGGGGCAACTCCTCAAGCGCCCCCTGTGTATTGTAAGATACGTTGGCAGGTGAGTCTGGAAACTTGGTTTCAACATCCAGAAGGGCCTCAAAGCCAATCCCAGTATGCTCTGGGCGCACAAAAACCAAGGCAGCAAATTGAGTCAGGGCAAAGTGGCACTTCCCCTTACCATTGTTAAGATACTTCTTGAAAAGTTCCTTCTCACTCTTGAGATTCTTGACAAGCGCCTGCCTAAAATGGAAGAAGCAGCCCTGGACTTCTCCATTGAAGGTGGCCTCAAAGGCTCTTACTGAGCTTGCTCAAAGTTCATTATGATAACCTTTGGCCCAAGTGAGCGTGCATGAGCTTGCTGCTCAGCGGCTATGGTGGCCTCATCCTTCTCAGCAGAGGAGGACTTGCCCTTGTGGTGTGAGTGAGAGGGGGGAGCTGGTTGGTGGGAAGGGAGCTCAAAGCATCCCAGGCAATCTTGAAGGCTCTGTTGTAGACTTCAGTCTTGGCACCAGGAGGAGAAAGAAAACAAGGGGGATGAACTGATCATTAAACTGCCCATGCAGGACCCAAAGCTGCTTAAATAGGGAAGGGCAAGTAGCAAATGTGCCATTGCACAGCCAGGTGGTAGCAGTGTTCAGCTGCTCCAGGTTTTGGGTTGTGGCATAGGCTAAAACCCTATCCTCCACTTCCTGCCCATTTTCATGGAGCAGGAACATCTCACCATACTATGTCTTCTTGAGGGCATCTGTGAGGATAAGGTCCTTGATGTTGGTGGCACTCTTGGCCATGGGGTTTGAGGCTTGACACCTATTGCTTACAAACTTGACCTTCTGATTGTAAGTTGGAACCCTCTTCAAGTTGGTTGGTGAGAGGTACTTGCAAGCAAGCACAGCCAGCTGGGTGGCAAAAAGATCTTTGGAGGTGGGCATCACCTGCACCAGAAACCACTTGAGAAGGTGGGCTATGATGGTATTGGGCATGATGCAGGTAGGCTTGCCCTTGATGGTTTGAACCAGGTCCCAGCGCTCAGTGTTGAGCCGCACTGGGAAGGAGCGGTCCTCACAGGTGTAATGGTGGCTCTTGAAGCCCTAGTTGGCATTATTGCAGCTGAAGATATACACATTGGCCACCATGGCTGGCCCACACTTTACACTCATGATTGGGAAGTATTTGGGCAAGGAAGAGGGAACCTTGAATTTGCCGTCAACGTTGCAGATGTTGTGGGCCAACAGAGGGTCCCAGGGGCCAACAGGAGCATGGCAGAAGCCAGGGAAGTAATTGGGGCGGGGCTTTGAATTATCCCCCAGATGAGCTTGAAGGGGGAGAGTTTGGTGGGGGTGGGGAAGCAGAAGGGGGCTTATTGTGGCGCTCCTCATGTGCAGGAGACTTATCCTTGGATGGGGTCTTTTTGCCTTGCCGCCGCTTCTTGGTTGGCTCCTTGTCAGAAGCCAAGTTGTAGAAACTGTGCTCTGTAAGAGAGCCATCAGATTTCTCTCCCCCAGTGGAGTGAGCAGGGCTCTTATCAGGAGAGGGCTCAGGTGAGGGCTTTGGTGATTTTTGGGGGATGGTTTGGGGGTGGCCTTCTTTGATGAGACAGGCTTCTTTTTGGTGGGTTTGGTTGGCTTTGAAGAACACTTGGTTCCTTTGGGCTGTTTGGAAGTGTTTTTGTCCAAAAATAATAAGTAAAATGGTTTAAAATAAAGCAATGTATGTAAAAAAACAAAAAAACAACTTAAAAATCATAATATATAAAAATTAAATCCTAGATGGCTTTTCTTGGCATTTAAAAGGTAAAAAATACTTGTATATGTTTTATTTTATCATAGTTTCAAATAAAAGAAATTTAAAGTTAAGAGAAATATGCAAAATTATTATATTTAGATATAGATTTTATTTTAAAAGTTAGAAAATATGGAAGAGAAAAGTTAAAAATACAACATATCAAAAAATGAAAGTTTTTATTATTTAAAACACAAAGTTTTATATGTGAGAACTGAAAAGCGTCAACATTATGAGTGACAATTAGTAAAAAAAGCTGAATTCTCACTGTCAATTACAAAAATTGTAGACATTATTTTTGACAACATTGTCACTTTCAACATTTTTTTTAAAACTTTACTATGTTTTTTCATAGTACTCTTAATTAAATTTACGCAGGCTAGCAAAAATTAACTGTTTTCTGTGTGTTTTTGTTCACATATAAAAATTTAAAAAAAACATATGAAAATAAGTTAAAAAAGTATTAAAGTTCTTTATTTCTTTATTAAAATTATATTTTGGGGGTGGGAATATGATATTTTACCATTGTGCTTATATGAAGTTGTTAAAAAGTTGTATTCAAGTATTGAAAAGGGTTAAGTGTTGACAACGTCACTTACAACATTCTTTATATGAGGTGACATATTAATCTAGGCTTAATTGCGCCACTCTAATTTGCTTAACTCCACCCTGGGGGATGACCATGAGCAAATAAACGACATTTACAAGTGTCAATATTATTTTTAATAATAAATTCTATAGTAACTTACATGGTAACTCACGCTTAAATTATTGGATCACTGTTAGCTACCAATCCATTTAATATATTAAAGCCATAATAAGTGCCACATAAATATTTATAACATGAACATTTTTATTTTTAAATGTATGTGCACTGTCTTTTTCAATATAATAATTCAATAAAAAAAATTTTTTAAATGCGCACTTATTTTTTTACTATAGATGTTTCAGTTTTGTTATTAAAAATAAGTTTGGCTTAAAAAGTGTTGACATTGACACTTTTACGTTGTGAAAACAAATAAAAAATAAGCTAATTTTTATCAGTAAATGTAAAGGAAAAATCTGGTTAAATTGAGTTTTTTTATTAAGCTTAATATTAAATTGTGTTGAGATGGCCACAATTTTGTTGTGTTTTCTGGGTTTGCACCCCTGAACGCTTTAAAAAATAATTAAGCTAGTGTGACTAGCAAAAAACATAGGAGATTTAGAGTTTTGAGTCAACATGGCCACTGTCAACATTATTATTGTTGACATGAGCACTGTTGCTGTTGAGCCTAGTTAGTGCTGAGCTAGTGCAGTTACAACCTGAAGTGGAGCCTGGCCAGTAACTAGTGTGATAGAGTTGTTCATTGACATAGTCTTTCCCCAAGGCTGTCTCTATTTCATAAGCTCCACTAATAAGAGGGGTACTAAGAGTGGTTATGTCAAGTGCAGCAAGAAGGGAAAGTTTTTGAAAGCCATAAACAACTAACGGATTAACATGACTAGCAAGATTTAGCTTAAGCCATAAAAGATAAGCTATTGAGTAGCTATCTATCTGAACCTACCCATTATTTTCTTTCTTAGAGTGTGTCTTCAAGTCACACCCATTAGAGCTCAGATAAATCACACTGGCTTTTGATAATGTTTCAGGAATTCTTGTAACAATGGAGTAAGGTAAAGTAATGGCAAGTGTGAAAAAGTTGCATAATAGATCCAGATATTGTAACTTTAGGAGTGCAAGCTCCCCTGCAGTAAAGAAAAAACAACTATTGTGTTGCAACCAAGATTTGAACCTCACCTGCTAATGTATCTTACAATACACAGAGGGCGCTTGATGAGTTGCCCCTTGACGTATCTAACATTATGAATGAATCTGATGTCAAGGTCAAATGGTGGGCACTTCATCCTAATTAGGAGTGTTGCCAATTTGACCTGCTGATCCCCGCACAAGTTATTCCTTGGCTCCAAACCCTACATGGAACTGCCCACTATGCTACCCCCTTGTGGCCTTGTGGCTTCCCCATTTAGTATATTAATCACAATATCCTACAATAAACAATACCTTATTCTTATTATTCTGTCCTTTCCTATTGGACTGTTGTCTTCCCCAATTCCAAGTACTGGGCCCTCGTTGGTTCAGTTGCAACAATTGTGCTGACTAGCAAGGTAATCCCATTGTAGGGTAATGATGTGAGTGACAAACTTCTGGGTACTCTTTTAAGGAGCAGGTACAAGCGTAGCAGGCACAGAATGTAAATGAGCCTGATTGGCTAATTTAGCGTAAATGCAGCCAGTATCTACTAGGGCCACATCATATGAGCATAGCCCCTTGTCATCATTAGCAGATTAGGAAACCAAGAGCCTCTGGGCAGTGAGATCAAACATGAATAACCAAGGATTGAAGAGAGGCAGCTCCCTCAGATTGTGAATCTGATACACTTGTCTGTAAGAAGAGAATCCCTTTTTGATAGTGGGAAAGAGATATAGAGTTTTAGCAAAGTTGAGATTCACAACAACATCACAGCCTCTTTTCATAAGGAGCCTTAAATGTGCATATCTACAACAGTATTGTAAATATTCTCTGACCTAATATTTGAATATACAAGAAGTAAGAGCTCATGTTCTATAATGATCAGCTTACTTAACCCTTTACACAATATTTGGTACAATATGTGTAAAGGGGACTCTGCAGAGAGTAGCAGCGTAAAACCCTGAGTCAAGAGAAGGAATTCTTTTTCTATAGCAGTGTCACAGGTAGCAGTGGTGTGAGCCATTCTAGGGTTATCATCATGTGGTGTGTGCTCCATACAATTGATGTCAGGCTCAGAATTGTTTTTAATAATCTTCTTCTTTTCACTCTCATAAGTGATAGCTTTAGCAGTGGGCTCACTTGTATTATCAATATTGGCTTGATGGATAAAGGATAATTGTTTAAATCCCGTATGTTTGGGAGCAGGGGAAATTCCCAAAAGCTCAAATTTGCCCAGAAGGTTTTTATCCTTGGTGCAGTTATATTCACCCTCTAGGACTTGAATCAAACCACTGGGCTGGTTATAATTGTAAATAGAGAAGGTCTCAGACGTCTTGATGAGGGCAGTAGTGTAACTTTTAATTAGAGCACTCATCACACCACCAGATGTCACAATACCAATTTTTTTAAAACCTGAATTCTTTATCATTTGACTCTACTAAAAACTATTGAAAAGGAGAAATTCCTGAATCAGATGTCTCAATACCAAGCAAGAGAGGAAGGTCATAAAGAAGAAGAACCTGGGTTTCATTATAAATATCACCAGTAATAACAACAGCTTGGATTTTTGGAGTAGAACCACTTGCAACTGAGGCTGGCAAAGAAGAAAGATCAACTGAGGCTGCAACAGCTTTGAGAGCAGGAGGGAAAGTATCTGACTTGTCAGCAACTTTGGTTGGTTTAACTGATTTATATTTTTTAAAAAAGTATATTTTGGTTTTTTATAGTTTTTTTTTCACTAAATAATTTTTTTTAAGCAAGAACTGCTACAAGCAATATTTTTTATGTTTTTTTCACAAATCATTTTGTTTTTTGAGCAAGACCTGCTACAAGTGTTGTGTTCTGAGGCGCAGCACAGACACACAACAGGGTAATCCTAACCTTAGGATTGGATTTGTACTAAGTCTTGGTTAGATGACAGGGAAGGCAATAGTGTTTACCTTGTGGCCCTGGATGAATAATCTCTACTAGGCGTGGCTAGAGAGAGGTGCGGAAGTACAGAAGACACAAAGACAAAAATGTGAATAGAACTTAATTTTTATTGGTGAATATGAAATGGAATATATAGTGATTAGGAATACCACAAAACACTACCAGGACAGTAGGATCACTCGCCACAAGCATGAGTGGGGCGAGTGAGTTGCTGCAGAGTCAGGAAACCAAACAATCATATTTCCTGAAGCAGAAGCCAGTTTTTTTCAAGAGTAAAAAGCGAAAGCAAGAGATTTGTCCTCAAAATGGCCCAACAAAGGCAAAATCAAAACATGGTGAATGCCGTTATTCATGACATTGCCCCCCTCTAGATTGGCCTTTGGGGGGTGATACTTGCGGAGGAACTTGGCGTGTACGCAAGCAAAAGGGCAACCACTGGAGAGGAGCTTTACAGTGTACTCAGATCCTTGCTTGAAAGTCACCTCTAAAGGGCCAATCCACAGGGAGTCTAGTTTGTGTGCGCGCCCACCCACACAGTGTTGATAGTATAGAACATGGTCACTAACAGCAAACTTAGGCAAGGGGGAGCGCCCAGCGTTGTCAGGAGAGAGCTTGAGCATCTTAGTCTTATATGCAGAAGTGTAGGCAGTGGCCTGTATATCAATGATGCAGTTGACTAAGTCTTTGATGTGATTGTCAGGGTTTATGGCCTTATCAGAGGAGAGTAGGGGAACCCCCAAGAGCAACAGATTGGTGGCTTCACGCCCATACAACATGGCAAAGGGGGAGTACCCTGTGACCCAATGCTTGCTCAGACAATAGGCAAAGAGTGCAGCAGGTAAGTATAGATCCCAATTGGCAGCGTCAGAGTAGGTGAGTTTTCTCATGATAGAGACCAGTGTCAAATTGGCAAGCTCAACTGCTCCATTAGTGGAAGGATTATAGGGGGCAGAGAAAGACTGGTGAGTTCCTAGAGCTTCAACAACAGAGGTTACAAGTTTGGCATTGAAGTTGGTTCTGTTGTCTGATAACAGTACTTGAGGACAGCCATGGCGGTAGAAAACATCCTGCAGCAGGAAGGCAGCGGTAGTCTTAGCAGTGATGCCTTTAGTAGGGCGAGCTTCTACCCACTTACTGAAGTGGTCAACGGCAATCAGGATAAAGCGGCATCTGGAGCATGAGCAGGGGAGAGGACCTATAGCATCAATTCTGACAGTGTGAAAGGCATGTTGAAGGGGAACCAATTTGAACTCATGGGAAGCAGCTCAGGGCCTCTGAAGTTGGCAGTCATGGCAACTAGCTATGACATCTGGGATCAACAGGCAAAGATTCTCCCAGAAGTAATTCTTCTGAAGCCAGTCAAAGGTCTTGGCAATGCCTCTATTGCCAGTTTCTTTATGAGCTTGTGACACCAAGGAGAGGCAAAGACTGGGGCGCACGTATGGCAGGTATTGACCCTGCACCTTCTTGAAGAGTTGGTTGTTGCGTATGAGGGTGTCTTCAGACAATTTAGACAGGGCAAGTTGAATCTCTTCTGTTCACTTTCCCAGGAAGAAGGGTAGCCAATTAGCTCGTACAGGTGGTCTGCCTCAGCAGGATGTAGGGCAAGGATGAACATTTGGGACAACCCACCTGTGTTCTGATGTTGAATCCCGGGGCAATGGAGCACTGTGACATCATAACCTTACAGGCGGAGGGCCCATCTGGCTAAGCGTCCTTCAGGCTCCTTAAGTTGTTGTAACCATTTGAGAGAAGCATGGTCAGTGACAACAGTGAAATGGGTACTATACACGTAGTGGCAGAATTTTTTGACTGCATGCAGCACAGCAAGGCACTTCTTCTCTTTAACACTATAATTCTTTTCATGCTTATTCAGCACACAGGAAGTATAGGCTACAGGGTGGTCCACACCTTCATCATCAAGCTGAGCTAAGATAGCCCCAATAGCAAGGTCACTAGCATCAGTGTACAAGATGAATTCCTTATTGTATTTGGGGTAAACTAAAATGGGTGCTTCTTTGAGTTTCTGCTTTAGAGTCTTGAAGGCTTGCTGTTGGCTGGTGGTCCGTTTGAAAGGGACATTACGCAATAGTTGGACCAGGAGTTTGCTAGTATCAACAAAATCAGGAATAAATTGTCTATAGTAACCCATCATGCCCAGAAAGACTTGCACTTCTCAGAGGTTGGTGGGTGGAAGCATTTTGTTGATGGCTTCAACCTTCTTGGTCATTGGACAAATTCCCGTTTGGGTTACTTCATGGCCCAGGAATTCAAGGCGCTCTTTGAAGAAAGCACACTTAGAGGTCTTTAGCTTGAGGCCAGCTTCTCAGATCTTTATGAACACCTCTTTAAGATGGGCTAGGTGATCTTTGAAAGTTGCACTGAAAACTGTTATATATTCTAGGTAGACTAGACACACATCAACTTCAAATCACGCAGGATGGAATCCATGGCCCTCTGGAAAGTTGCCTAGGCATTACAGAGCCGTTGCGGCATGCGGGTAGGTTCAAACAATCCTTCTGATGTGATGAGTGCAGCCTTCTGACGGTCTTCAGGAGAGAGTTCAACTTGCCAGTAGCCAGACGTCAAATCCATGGCAGAGAAAAACTTAGAACCTCCAAGGCGTCAAAGGGCGTCATCAATGCGCAGTAAGGGATAGTAATCTTTCTTGGTTAGAGAATTCAACCTTTGATAGTACATCACAATCCGGTGCCCACCATCCTTTTTCTTTAAGATGAGCAGGGGGAAGCCCAGGGACTTTGAGAGGGAGCTAGCAGTCCAGCATCCAGTAGTTGTTTGAGCTCCTTAGAAACCTGTGCATCTTCCACTTGGCTGCAGTGTTATGGCTTGGCACAAAAGGGGGAAGCATTTCCTGTGTCAATCTGATGAATCACACCTTTGGCTAGCCCATAATCAGTACTATATTTAGCAAAGATGTCTGAGAACTGGTCTAGTAAATCAAGCACCTCTTTCTGTTGGACCGGGGACAACTGAGGGAAGTCTTGGGCAGTGAACAGAGATAGGACTTGAGGCTTGTCTTTGGATAGATTAAAGTCTTGAAACGTTCCAAAGGGGTGAAGAGACAAGACATCAGGAGCATTTAACAACTTTCCGTAACCAACAACCTGTCCTCTGGATACAGTCATAGGAAGCGCAGTAAGGTTGGCAACTAGTAATTGAACAGGATCCTTTTGGGAAACGTCTAGAATTCCAGGACAAAGGTAAGGCTTGTTACGCCCCAGCAAAGGTGGGGAATACAGCTCTAAGAAAGTCTGTTCAGGTAGTTCATATGATATCTGGGAATCTAGGATAGCCTGAGAGCCTGGGGGGATGGTGATAGAAGATGTGGCCATGAGAGGACACTTCATGTTGGTGGAATGGGTTTGGTATTTTAGGGTGAAAACTCCAGTGGGGTACTCCAGAGTACATGTCTTCAAACATTTACTGGGAACTTTAATTGGCTCCTCAAAGATCAGAGGGACTTTGTACCCTAGGATAGAGAGATAACCATCCTTTAGGCTGATGATCCCATTATATTCACGAAGGAACTGGGTACCAACCAAAAGGTCATAGCTCTCATTTTCTAGAACAACAGCCAGCGCAGCCAACAGGAGTTTACCAAATTGCATTGGTAAGGCAGAGTACGCACCAATGGCGCAAGTAATGGAGAGACCAGTGGTGCCATAGGATTGGTGGTAGTTGAAATCAGGGGCCATCTTAAGTTTCTTCACCAGTTTAGAAGAAACAACGTTGACAGGAGAACTGGTGTCCAAGACGGCTTTGATCTTGACCTTCTGGATAGATATCTCTACTCAAGTGGTGGTGCGTCCAAAGGGTGGCAGAACAGCCAAGATATCCTGTGCTTCAGCTAGTTCCTTGTCCCATTTCTCAATCATGCATTGTAGTCCCGGAAACTCCTTATATACAGTTTGGAGAGGGAGTGAGACAGATACATTCTTAAAAAGGGCGTCTGCAACTTCAGCGGCTTCCTCTGATGATTCCACCAATACAGGGGACTGTTTTGCCTGAGTAAGATAGGGGCTGGAGACAACTGCTTTGGCCTCAGACAAGGTCTTGGTGGTAGTTGTAGTCTTCCCAGATTGTAGCTTGTAGGGAACGGCAATAGTCTCAGGGATGGCAAGAACGGAGTACCCATATGCATCAGTGTTGTCAACATCAGATTCATCCACATCAGAATTGTCAGAAATGTCATGGAACAGGAGGAGGATAGGAGGAGCTTCATCATCAACAGGCTCAGAGTCAGTAGCAGGAGGGGGTGTAGGAGGAGACTGGGAAGAATTGTCAACCAAGAGCTTCTCCGCCTCTAGGTTGACTGTTCTTTTCCCAACTGATCCTTGGGATCAGCTCCTTCAACCCGCGGATTGGTGCAGACGCGAGAGTGGTGGCCTATCTGACCACAGTTGTGGCAACCTTGACGTTGAGGAGGATTTTGGGAGTTCATAGTGAGGATACTAGGGCCACAAGAAGAGGAGCCAGAGTTGGAAGCAGCTCAACTTTCCTGAACAACTGCCCCAGAATGGGTAAGGTGCATATCTTGGAGCAGTGTCTTTAATATTTTCATGGAAGAAAGCATAGCCTTGTGGGCCTTTAAATGGAGGCATAGGAGTTGATTCACCTTGAGGGCCTGGGCGCAGGCCATATATGCTTCATGTTTTGTCAATTGTCTGCTTGTTAATAACTGTTGTCCCTCCATGTAAAATCTGTCAGAAAATTCAGCTAATGTCTCCTTGGGCTTGAAGGATATGTGCATGAAAGCATCCTTTTTCACCTCCAGGCTAAGATCACCACCAAACTTGTCAATCAGGAGCTGTTTCATGTCCTCCCAGGTCTCAATGGAGGGCAGCTCTGGTATGACTACCTCTTGACAGGTCAGGTGTAGGCAAGTCAGAATATGTTCTTTCTTAACTTCATCTGATGCTTGTCTCATAGCAGTCTTGTAAATAGTTAAGAAAGCTGCAATGGTCAAGGTTTTAGGATCAAAGACTTGCTTAAAAGTAGGCTTGAAGTGTGCCTTGGGAGCTGGACCACCATTGCTGCTATTAAGTACATTTATGTGCAGGAAGAACTCAGCTTCAGATTCAGAGGGGGTTGTCTAGCCCATAGTTGTTGAACACTTTCTTCAAGGGTCGTCAGAGTCTTAGTGGTTCTGGCACCCATAGTGTTGGCTAAAGCGGTCTGTTGTTCAGTAACATCTAAGTGTTGTCCTTGGGTAGTGACAACCGTGGAGAGCTCAGCCAGTTGCGAGGTAAGGGATGGCCCCACTGATAGGCAAGGGGCAAATCTGTTCTTTACCAAATCAATCAACTCACTCATCTCCTGTATGTCCCTACCCAACTCAGTCTGGTCTTGTTTCAAATGATCCACCTCATTAGCTAGGGCAATTGACTCTCTGGCACAGTGGATTTGAGGAGTCCCCGCCAAACCAGGACAACAGCCATCCTCCTTGTTAACCCCAAGTGGACTAGCAGCAGCTGTTACTGCCTCACGTAAAGCAGCAACTTCTTGCTGTAGTTCAGCGACCTGAGCAGTCAGCGCAAGAACTTGGGGGTCAGGTTGAGGCATTTCAGTAGGACGTCCTTGGCTACAAGTGGAAGCACGTAATTCCCGGATGGCTTCCCAGATTTTCTGCTCTCTGTCCACCAGATCATCAGCAGGAGGAGAAGGCAGAACATCAGGTTTGGGAGTGGACAGCTCATTCACCTGGCTCTGAAGTTTGGCAATAGCTGCGGCAGTGGTAGCTCTTTCTTGATCAAATTCTGCACCAAGCTCATTTAGACCTTGGGCGGCAAGGTCAGCTATCTGTTGCAATTACTCAAAGGAATATACACTAAATGCATTGAGCTGTTGCACTAGGCGCTATAAGTTGGAGAGATAAGCGTTTATGGTGGAATCTACTTGGGTTTGCCAGGGTTGTTCTAACTGGTGAAACTCATGTAGTTGCTCCCTAACATACTCAGGGATAGACTGGCGCATTTGCTCTATGAAATTGACTAGACAGGTTTGAGAGGTGACCAAATCATGCTGATTGTCAGATATCAGGGAGAACAGGGAATGAATCCATTGTTGGTAGGCGGCAAACTGGTCCCAATGATGGGTAACAGCTGCTTGTAGAGACAAGATTTCTTGAACGTGGAGTCCCAACACCATCTGGTGGTGGGCCAAGGCGGGCTGTACTAAGGATGACAGCAGATGATCAGCAGAGCCAGCCACTGAGAGGAGATGGTGTGGAAACTGAGGGGCCACAATTAACTCATAGTATTTGGTACGGTTAAACTGTAGCTGAAGGCGAGGGATGGCCCCGTCCCAAGCTATCCCAAGGGCTACTGCCATGACTTGTTCCAAGTCAGGGGTACCCATAGGGTAAGCAACTAGGCAGGGACCATTCCCAAGGTTCAGCACAGTAGAGACAATAGGCAGTTTGGTGATGTCTTCCTTAATAGGAGGGCTGGTAATTTCAGGTGAGGTTGACTCCCAAATAGGCAGAGGCAAGGGACCTGCAAATGTAGATGCAAAAGGGATAACTGAGGGGCTTACAGCCCCTTGTAGTGAGCACCATCTTTGTTGTGTTCTGAGGCGCAGCACAGACACACAACGGGGAATCCTAACCTTAGGATTGGATTTGTACTAAGTCTCTGTTAGATGACAGGGAAGGCAATAGCGTTTACCTTGCGGCCCTGGATAAATAATCTCTACTAGGTGTGGCTAGAGCGAGGCGCAGAAGTACAGAAGACACAAGGACAAAAATATGAATAGAACTTAATTTTTATTGGTGAATATGAAATGGAATATATAGTGGTTAGGAATACCACAAAACACTACCAGGACGGTAGGATCACTTGCCACAAGCATGAGTGGGGCAAGTGAGTTGCGCAGAGTCAGGAAACCAAATAATCATATTTCCTGAAGCAGAAGCCAGTTTGTTTTGAGAGTCAAAAGCAAAAGCAAGATATTTGTCTTCAAAATGGCCCAACAAAGGCAAAATTAAAACATGGTGAATGCCATTATTCACGCTAACAAGCAATATTTTTTATGTTTTTTTTTCACAAATCATTTTGTTTTTTGAGCAAGAACTGCTAGAGGCAATATTGTTTATTATATCACTTGCTTTTCTTTCAAGAGAAGGTCTAATGCAAATATCATAAAAATTTGAAATGAATATATTTAAGAAGTGCATCTAAACCAATTTAATGATAGAACTTATCAAGTAAATCTTTAAAATAAGTTTTTAAATTATAGAAAATACTGCTACGGTTTTGAAGACAATTTAACTCTAATACAAATAATGCACCACAAGAAACTGTGTGATGAAATCCATTATAAACAAAATGTATTTCCTTCAGAGGAATACCTCCCCCACCTGTAAACTCAAGCATGGAAGGAAAAAATATAACTGCAAAGAATAAAAATTAAGAGAACTGAGTATTAGAAGCAAAAATTATAAATTCACGTCAAAGAATAAGCAGGCTTGCAAATGATTATTTTTCAAAAAAAAAAATTATCTAATCTTTCTGAAAAAAGAGAGGTAATGTAACTTGAGCTCCTGAACACAGTTGTAATATTTTTAGACAGGCTTGATTAATAAAAAATAGAGAAAATAAGGGGAAAGAGCTAAATTGCGCTAAGTTTTAATACAACTTTTGTAAATGGATTTTAAGTAGCACAACTTTTTGGCTCTAAAAGCTTAGAAAATAAGATGAGTAATGTACTTTTTGCTCCTTAACACAACTGTGCTATTTTCAAGAGGAGTTGATTAATAGAAAAATTAGAATTCACAGTTTAAAAAGCTGACAATTTTTTAGAATCAAGTAAATTAAAAACTTAGAAGCTGAATTTACAGCAGCCAAAAATAAAAAGAAGACACAATGAAGGACTGTTTTAATCTTATAAGCTAAAACTTAATTTTAATAGGAAAAAAGAAGGCTATCTCCCCCTTAAAAAAATAAGTAAATGGTTGAACACTAAATGAGCGCAAATGTTGTAAATTTAGGCTATCTAAACTAGCTAAATCTACACACTAAAGTTTATCTAAAATAAAGTAGATAAAATATACTAATAATCCTAAGGCTATTTAAGGCTTACTAAACACCAACTTCAACTTCTAAATAAAAGGACATATCAAAGTATGTATTGTGTGTAAGGTTAAAAGCTCTGTTTATTAAACTCATATGGGTTGATAATAAGCCTGAGTATTTTAGCTCCACCAGTTGAATCCAATTGCAATTGAGGAAATTAACTTAAGGAATCCATTATCAAATCATATCAATGTATTAATTCCCATTATCTCAATAGCAATTAGAGTAGATTACTCAATATTGTGACAGGGTTGCAGGCAAAACTATGCAGAGGTTGTAAGCAGGAAGGTAGTTGAATTTTCCTCTAAACAGTTTGGGTGTTGAGAATATCCACAGGCCTTGATAGTTGTATCTAACTACAGATTGTATGCAGGCCAAAGGATCTAGTTCAATTATTTTCTCTGGGGTGTAGTCCTTATATTAAGGATTCAATGGATAAACTGTGAAGTGGACAGAGCCAAAGGGAACACCTAGAGGACAGAAATCTGCGGGCAGAGGGGCAGGAGGACCAGGAGATCTTGTACTGAATTGATAGATAGAAAATACAAAATAAGGTAATAGCTGTGTGAGCCAAAATAACATAACCTTTACTCAAAAATGGCAATAAGGTTTGAGCGCAGAATCTATAGGCATATATAGCATCCCGCCTCCAAACTTAGTATTTTTTATAATGGCTTCATCAAAATATTAGGAAAAATGCAGGCAGGTGGCCAGGAGGCCCAGGTGTAGGCGCAGCAAAATGGCACCTCAGCTGGGTGTTCTCTCATTGATCAGAATGTCCAAATTGTTCACTTGATTTTCTTGATTTTAGGCTGTGGCCACAGGGTTGGGCCTAAAGCTTATGGTTTCCTTTGGCAATTGAATCTGATTGGTTACCCAAGAGGACTTCAAGTTCATGAAGTTCACAGAGAAGTTTTCTCTGCCTTCATTAGGCAATTTGAGAAACTTCTCCTTGGTAATCACTATAGTCAAACCTGTGCTGGTATTCTGACTTTGGGACTTAGCAGGGGCTTCAGCTTGCAGAGGCTCAGTCTCAGGAAAACGCAGGAAGGCAGACAGGCTCTTGGTCCATGGGACTGGCAGCCCGCAGGAATCCAGGGTCAGGGTTTGAATCCCACTCTTAGGCCCGGGTTTCCAGGGGAAAAGAATTGTCAATCTTGACACCATCTCCTTCTTCCCCCAAGAGCCCTCCCTTCTGGTTCTTTTTTTAGATAGAGTTGGACAGCTTCTTGGGCATTAGCCAGGTTGCTCAGAAGTACCCAAGTACTTTCCTCTAGCAGGTATCCTTTCTATTTGACATAGTATTGGAGTTTTTGGTAGTAGTTTCTGTTTTTGTGTATGTATTTGACTTTATATTCCTTGGAGCAACCTGATTGGATAGGTGAGGAGGGCTGTCTTAAGCCGTTTTTGGGAGAGCAAGTTATCACTCTTTTTAAACAACAGAGAGCAGTGGAACACATCATGAATCTTCCAGGAGGGGGGTAGGTCCAGTTTGAATACAACCTCTCCAACCAGTTTGGTGATCTTGGGGGAGCACTTCTTCTGTGAGCTAACTTCCTACAGGGACATGTAGGGATACATTCCAGGAGTCCAGGTATACTTCATCTCCAACTTGCAAGGGTTGGCCCAGAGTTTGTTTGTGGTTGGCAAAGGCTTTGTATTTTTACACTGCAGGGTTCAGGTTGGTTAAGCATGTTTTTTGTGTGCTGTGGATCTGTTCAATCCAGGAGCTCCCAGTGATATTAGTTTCCTTCTCGCCAATCTTGGGGTCCCAGGTGGGATCAAACCCATAGTTGGCTTTAAACAGAGACATACTCATGGAGGAGTGGTTTTTACTGTTGTAGGCAAACTGGGCCATGGGAAGCATTTTGGCCCAATTATCCTGATCAGCATTGGCATAGCATTGAAGGTATTGTTCAAGAATCTGGTTCTCTCTTTCAGTTTGGCTGTCTGTCTGTGGTGGTAAGAGGTAGATACACATCACGTGATTCCCAAGTCTTTCATCATCTGTGTACAGTAGTTCAAATTTAATTGGGGTCCTCTGTCTGTGATGATTGTTTTAAATTGTGCCATTAATGCTATTTTAATCTGATCTTCAAATAATGATATGTGTGAAGATTTGGTTGGTTTTGCTTCTGATTTTTAGAGTTTGTTCTCCTTTCTCAAGTGATTCAACATCAATTTCCACCCATTATGGATTACCCTACCTGAACCTGACTGATCCTGGTATTAATTCAGTTTGAAATGACCTCATCAGTCACACTTTCCACCTAGTGAATGATCAACGCTCTCACTCTACTATTTAAGTAGAATCATTTCTCATAATAAAGCAAAGTTTATCCACATTTGTGTTGGCTTTGTAAACTTCAAGCTTCTTCCTTTCCTTTTTGACAAAAGGAAATCTTTTTCTTGTACTCCAATAAATTAAGTTATGTGCCCTCAATTTTCCTTAAAGTCTACCCTAAGGCTATCTTTAAACCTCAATTTTATTGTGATAAAGGTTTCCTGCCGTGTCCTCTTGGATGTTGTCCCCAAGAGCCAAACACAACATAGTGCTTGGTTTAGATTATATGAGAAAGAAAAACTTTACATTGACTGGGATAGCACTACACTCACTATATAACAATGAGAAGTACACCACTATTTATATCAAACTCACATTGACACCCTTATGAGATATCACTATTTGTAAAGATTAACAAAACAGAAGAAGAAAAAGGAGGTCAGTAAAATTGACTAGAACACATGTACATATGAAATAATTCATTTCAAAAATTTGTAAGTCTCACTTTAATAGGGTCTAATATAACAACAACTTTTTTAAGAATTCACTAAGTATTTTAATAGAAAATACCAGGCTTATCAACTAACAGAGAATTCTAACACAAGATCAACTTAACTGGTAGATCAGTTGTGCCTTGGGTACACTTCCTTTTAACACCCCAAGAGAATGATGCATTAAAGGAATACCTGGATGAGGCCCAGGAAAAAGGACTTATTTGATCTTCCAAATTCCTCTTTGGTACAACAGTCTTTTTTGTGGCCAAGAAAGATGAAGGCTTGCGCCTTATTACCTGATACCAGCACTCAATGAGGTCACAAATAGAACAGCTATCCCCAGCCCCTGATTTACAACCTCTTAACACTTTAGGGGGATCACAGTTTCTCATTAAGATTGACTTAACATCATGATACCATAAAATCTGTTTTAATCCTGAAGACATCCCAAAGACAGCATTCAGAACCAAATACAGATCATTTGAATTTTTAGTTCTTAACTTTGGTATGAAGAATGCCTCCAGTAACTTTGTGACCTTTTTGAACAAAACATTTAAATGCTATATCAAAAAGAACCGTAGTCTACCTAGATGATATAATCATCTACAGCCTCAAAAAAGAACAACACCAAAAAGACGTTTACATTGTACCAAACACCCTTCAAGACAATCAACCAGTAGCCAAGACATATATGTGTGAATTCTTCTCAACTGAGCTCTCATTCCTAGATCACATTATTAGTAAAGATGGGATTAAACCTGATCCAGAAAAGGTAAGAGCTATCACAGACATACCAGCACCACATAATAAGAGCAAACTCTAAACATTCTTGGGGATGATTGTGTATAGCAGGATATTCATCCCCAATTAGAGCCCTTACTGCCCCTCTTTCTGCAATGACCAGCAAAACAACAAAATTTGTGTGTACTCCACTGAGAAAGCAGCATTTCATACAACTAAAGGACCAAAATGTCACCTCCCCCATAATACAAAACCCTAATTGTGAAGGGGTTTATTAACTGGAGACAAATTCCTTGGATTATGCAATAGGATGAATGCTTAGGATTCAAACCACAGAAAAAGACTTACTTCCTGTGATGTATAAATTAAGAAAGCTGTCTAAAGGTGACAAAGATATCAAATAAATGGCAAAGAACTGGTAGCTATTGTCCACTATCTAATGAATTGAATATGTTACCTGGAAGGTGCACAGATATTCAAAGTGCTAACCAACCACAAGTTATTGATGCTCTTCAAGACTCAAAAACATCTATCTAGAAGACAAGCTGAATGGATGAGCCTTATAAAAAGGTACCCCATGATAATCAAATATAAACCAGGCAAATAAATGCTTACTGCAGCGCCCTATCAAGGATATACTGTAAACATCTCCTATGCACTGATGAAGACCCCAATTGGTCCATATTAATAATGGGGAATCTCCAAGAGGGGTTCTCATCTGGTACACCAATGTATATACAAAAATTCATTAAGAACAAACATCAGTTTGAAAACTTATATGGTACTTTACACTGCATATTACCAAGAGTTAATACAGTACCCTACGTACTGGCAACACAAAAGATTGACATAATCATTTGCTATCTTTGAGATCTGGGCCACACACAGCAGGAACTTGCATGAATATCTTAAGACATGCTATTGGTGGCCCAAAATTCTGGATAACATCAGAGAAGTAATCAAATAATGCAAAGTATGTGAAAATTATGCACACTCCAATGCATACCCAAATCAGTGATGCTGTTGAGGATCTGGATGTACAAGTATTCTGGCTAATGCCAACCCACTTAACATCCAGTCATTGCCCAATTTAGTGCCCTTTTAATATACATTTTGACATACCAGAAATGGCAACCACACAATATCACATGACTGTCCAAGTATCCAGTGACTCAAACCCATCCTGCACATGACCAACCCCTAGGTTCTATCCAACTAAATCTCTGCCACAGCTAAAGCTATATAAGTCTAAAGTATTACTCAATAAAATTTACTTCTCTTTTTTCAATTCCATATTTGAAGCTTCCCCAAAAAGGCGCTCCTTATCACTGGTAACAGCTATGGTTTTTGACCACACCCATGAAAGAGAAAATGACTGACTAAAACCCCCATCTTTGCTTGCATACTCAATCAGGCCACATCCCAGGAGACCTGGAAGACGTATAACTGCGCCCACAACATTGATAAAGATATAATTAGTGGATGCACTATATTTGAAGGACTGGTCATGCCCAAAGCATGCACCAAGATAATTCAATACAGTTGCTCTCTTCAACCAAAAACAAACGCATAACCACCTATCACAGGTGAAGTTATCAACACCAAATACATTAGTATTGACAAGTTCTTTGGTAAAAGCAAAGAAAATGTCATCAACTGGCTAGACCACTCAGCCGCTAAACTCCGCACCAGCTGTATCCCCCACAAAAAATGGGTTCAGGAAGCCAGCAAGTGCCTGTACAAGGCCAAAGCTAACTGGTTTGCCACCTGGGTTGGCTCACAAACTGACAACCATCTTGACAACTGGGAAGATTTCAAATCAGACATTACACACAACTTCTGCGTCACAGAATCCCTCCAAGATATTGCAATACAGCTCAGCAATCTTCCTCAGAAAACCACTATCACAGCCTACACCAATGAGTTTGAGGAAATATGCCGCAAAATCCAAAACCCAGCGCAAGTGGACAACGTACATACCAGAGCCTGATTAATCAACAGAACACAACCCCCTATGCTGCCCTCATCTGCCCAGAGGCTAATACCTCCATGCCTGCACTCATTACAGAAGCCAAGCGCGTGGAAAAACGCACAAACATGGAATATGCTACACACAACAGCAATTGCTCCTCAAACGGCAATGGCAGAGAAAAACTCCAATGGCAATAAACGCCAAAACACCAATCATAGCAACGGAAACTCCAATTTCAACAATGGCAATTGCAGCCAAAGCGCAAACTGCTTCCATCCCAAGAAAGAGGACACCACTAAAGTAAACAATGCTGAAACAGCAACCTGCTATGAATCTAACCCCACATTCTCTGACCTCAAAGGTCTCAAAACAGAGGAACAGGTAAAAGAAGAGGGGGAACAGGATTAAGTGACCCTGTCTCCCCCCAACTTGACAAGAAACTGTACCAAGGCACAAACTTTGCCGCGCGCATCTCATGTGTCCCACAATCCTCCATTTTTATGAACTTAAAAATTAAAGATTGCTTACAACTTCTTGTCTACCCATGCACTTATTAATATACACATAAAATTTTATTTGACTCTGGTGCACAACATAATATGGTTAGCAAACCATTTGTAACCAAATACAAAATACCAGTTGTCAAATCCATCTTCAAATACGCCATAATGGCAGACAAATCAAAGGTTCTACTTGAAGGCAAAACAACTCACTTCAGAATTGACCTCCTAGGCATACAAACGTCCATCAAAGAACTCGTCATGAACAACATAAACTAAAACATTGTAGCAGGCATGGACTGGTTCACCTAAGTGAACCCCAGTGTATGTTGGAAAACAAAAGCCATGACCATCAAACGCAACAAAGTCAATTTTAACATCCTCAAAGAACCCAATGACCTCATTCTAAGAGACACAGTATTTGTCCAGGTCATAAACCAAGACAACTCATAACGTCTAACCAAAGACAGTATCCTCCACATAATGAGGTACACCAAATTCAATAATATGCAAACAACCAAGATTCAATGCCCAGAGCCTGTGGCACTCCTAAACAAATACAATCATGTATCCTGGAAGAGCTCACAGAGTTATCACCCAAACAAGAGGTCAAACACAGCATTGACCTATGTAAAGCCATGCCTAAACCTTCACCCCTCTATAGACTCTCCCCCATGGAGACCCAAACCCTCAAACCCCATATTGAGGACAACCTAGCCAAAGGATTCATTTGCCTTCCTGAATCCCTGTGGGGAGCAGCAGTGTTCTTTGTAAAGAAAAAGGAAGGCACTCTTTGTCTAGTAACTGACTACAGAGCACTAAATGCAGGCACAGAAAAGAACAAATATCCCCTCCCAACCATAGAGGATCTGTTTGCAAGACTCTCAGGAGCCAAATTTTTCTCCAAAATTGACCTCACCTCAGGGTAAAACCAGGTTGAAGTAAATTAAAAGGACATACCAAAAACTGTGTTCTGTACGCAATTTGGATCCTTTTAATGTAGGGTAATGAACTTTGGGATGACCAACGCCCCCGCAACGTTTGTCACTATGATGAACAAGCACTGAATGGCCTCTCAAATACATTATGCTACCTCAACAATCTCATTTTATTCTCAAAAACAAAAGAGGAACACCTCAAGCATGTCCGCAAGACACTCAATCAACTCTTAAAGCACAAACTCTACGCCAAGCCTAGTAAGTGCCAATTTATAGAAAAGAAACTCCTGTTCTTGGGCCAAATTGTCTATGACTTTGGAATCAAAGCATACCCAGACAAAATAAAAGCCATAAAAAACATGCAACACCCCACCTCTTTTAAACAAGTTAGATGCGTTCTCAGAATGGTAGCTTACCTAAAGAAATACATTTAAGACTGTGGAAAGCTCACTGCATCAATCAATGGCTTAAACAATGGTAATGCAAAAAAGTAATTCATCTGGATACCAGAATGCAACAAGAATTTTTAACTATTGAAACAAGCTTTGATTGAAGCACCAATCTTGCAATAACCTAATAACAACAGGTGCTATAAGCTTGAGTCAGATGCCAGTGACACCACCATTGGAGCAGTCCTACACATCTGCCAGCCAGGGCAGCAAGACTTCCTGCCAGTATGTTACAAAATTAGAAAACTAACCAACACTGAGCATAGGTACCCAATACACAACAAGGAATTGCTAGCAATATATCACGCAATCAAGAAATGGAGATGCTATCTAGAAGGACATTTAAATGTCTGAGTACTAACTGACTATAAATCCTTAATCTACTTTAAAACTCAGAACACACTTGCACGGCGACAAGCCAAATGGATGTCCCTTCTAGAGCAGCTCAATTTGGACATCCAATACAAAAAGGGGGCAGAGCTGGTCACAGCTGATGCTCTCACTAGGCTATGTCAGCCAAGAGAGGATCATTCTGACCACCTGGACCCTGACTGGCCAAACCTATATAACACTAAGTATAAAACCAAAGGGAAAGACCCCTCAACACACCAACTAATGTTGCAACTGAACCAATGAGAGTTCAGTACTTGGAATTGGGGAAGACAACAGTCCAATAGGAAAGGACAGAATAATAAGAATAAGGTGCCGTTTATTGTAGAATATTGTGATTAATATACTATATGGGGAAAGCCACAAGGCCACAAGGGGGTGGCATAGTGGGACGTTCCATGTAAGGTTTGGAGCCAAGGAATAACTTGTGTGGGGATCAACAGGTCAAATTGGCAACACTCCTAATTAGGATGAAGTACCCGCCATTTGATATTGCCATCATATTAATCCATAACGTTAGATACGTCAAGGGGCAACCCATCAAGTGCCCCCTGTGTATTGTAAGATACATTATCAGGCAAGCCTAGAAACTTGGTTGCAACACCCCCCTTTCCCCCTGTTTGTTGTCAGACACCCAGACTGGAGTTTGCAGAAGGTCTGAGAAGGTCCACACAAACAACCTTTGTGTGGGGATGGCGTGGCAGGGGCGCAAGCGGTCATGGTGAAGCTTCTTGGTATTCCCTTGGGCATCCTCAAGTTGGTAGGTGTGGTTGTCATAGACTGCAGCTACCTTGAAGGGCCCTAGGTGATTGGGCTCTAATTTGGCAGAATTGGGATTGAGGGTGTAGATGAGATCACCTACGGCGTATCTAGCTTTGAGGTGTCCTGTCCCTCCCGCAATCTGCTTGTGTTTGATCTCCTGGGCTTTGGCACGCCATTGGTCTAGGGAGGGTGTTGTCACTAGGGGGGCTTGTCAGAAACCTTGGACTGTAGTTTCCCCTGTTCAACCCTGGTCAGGCTGTCAGGTGTTCCAAAGGCCAGGGTGCTAGGGCTGAACCCAGTGCCCCTGTAGATTCTTGCTTGCAGGATCAGTAGGGCGGTGGGAAGATGTTCAGTCCACACAGTGTTAGGGTGCTCTTGTGAGAGCTGGGCAATCAGTTGAACCAGGGAGCTGTTTAACTGCTCCACGCGGCCAATGGCTTGCAGATGGTAGGGGGTTGTGACTATATGTTGGAGCGCATTCTTGATGCAGTATGCCTTCACAACGTGTCCAACAAGTTTGGGTCCGCCATCTGTGATGAGAGGCTTGGGTTGCCCAAAGCGAGCCACAATCTCTTTGCCAATAAAGCGGGTAATGGTGGTGGTGTGGTTGGTTATTGCCCACGCCACTGGCCAACAGGTGAAGTAGTCAATAGCAGTGATAATATACTTCTTACCCAGTCTGTCTTTGGGGAGCGGTCCCACAATGTTGAGAGCCCACTGCTCAAAGGGTTCCATAGCCTTTATGGGTAGGACAGACTTGGGATGTGCAGGTTTGGATGTATTCTTCTCACACAACACACATGTCTTTAGGAGGTCTAAGATGTTTTGCCGCATGCACGGCCACCAAACCTTATGTTTCATGATCTCAAAGAGGTTACGCCCTCTGATGTGACCCAAGGTTTGGTGGTAGTGCAAGATGGTGTCCCCTTGTTGGGTGGTGGGAATGTAAGGCGTCTTCTCACCTGTCTCTGCCCGGCGGCAGATGTTTCCAGCATTGATGGTGAACTGACCTTTGTTGTCCTTCAGCTTGGAGATGGTGACCAAGTTAAGGCCCTTGTAGCGGGTCGCCTCAGGGCGCAGGTAGAGCATGGGCCAGTCTGGGTCCAAACCGTCGTCCCCAGTGATGGACGCTACGTAGAGTTGTGAAAGAGCGTCGGCTGTGACAAGTTCATTTCCAGGCTTGTATTTGATGCGTAACTGATAGGGGGATAGACGCTCAACCCATCCTGCCTGGCGGCGTGTCAAATGAGACTGTGTGTTGAAGTATTGGAGTGACTTATGGTCCGCCAGAACGCGGGGTGGAAAGGTCACACCTTCCAAGTAACAGTGCCACTTCTCAACGCAGTGTACAATGGCTGCCAGCTCTTTATCATAGATGGGGTAACGTTGTTCTGAGTCAGTGAGCTTCCTGGACTCATATGCTACAGGCAGGAAGGCGCCATTGTCAGTTTCTACCCTTAGCACGCCCCCTATGGCCCTGTCAGAGGCGTCAGTCTCAAGTTTGTACTGTCAATTTTGGTTGGGAAACTGCAGTACTGGTGCTGTTGTGAGCCTTTGCTTCAACGTCTCAAAGGCTTGAACTCTGGCAGGGGTCCAATGGAAGCGCTGTTTGGTATTGAGGAGCTCAGTGAGAGGTGCAATTTGTTCTCCGCAATTGGGGATGAACTTGTGTACATAGGCAACCATGCCCAAGAAGGTTTGCACTTGGCCCACATCAGTGGGGGGCAGCATGCTAGTGATTGCCTTGATTTTGGCGGGGTTGGGCTTTATCCCTTGGGAAGAAATGGTGTGCCCAAGGAATAGTAACTCCAACTTGAGAAACTCACATTTGGAGGTGTTGTAACTGTGCTGTTTTAGCAGAGTTACAAGGGGAATTTTTTTTAGAAGATAGATAATAATCTTTATTGTGAGATAGTGATTATATAGCTAAGGTGAATCAATGGATAGCAGGAGCATGATTGGTGATCACACGGCTGGATGGAAAAAGGGGGTGGCTTGATCCTGCTAATGAGTCAAGCGCCAAATTGAGGTATCCACTGTGAAGGATCATCATCTGTTCATGTTGATGGATTTGGTAATTTGAGTTGACTTCCTAGTCTGGCTTTGAGTGACTGGGTAATTGGATTGCAGGTCACAAACCCGCTTGGTTGAAACCTTGCTGGCGGGTCAAGCCTGTGGTTTTGAAACCCCCCCAGCTAAAGGTTGGCCTTCTCTGGAGGCAGGTTGTCAGGGAGGTTGTTGGGAGCCTGGGCTCCATATTGAACCAGTTGTTGCTTGGTGGCAGGCAGGGCGGTTTCTCGTTTTTTCTGTCTTGCTTTGCAGGGTCGTAGGCAGTTGTGGTGTAAGGTCTTGTCTTGCTTGCGTTTTCTGAGCCCTTGCACAAGGTAAGTGTTATTGTTGTTTACCTTCAGAATGATTGCTGGCCCTACTTTTTTGGGTTATAGTTTGCTTTTGTCAACATTCATGACCCAGACTTTATCCCCAGCTCCATGTCTCTGGCAGATGAGAACAAAGGTCTTTTGTAGGTGTTCCTTTTCTTTGGTTGCTTGTTTGCTGTGGGCTCTATTACTTGAGGATCTGAGCAAGGGGGGACTTGACTTGGAATTTCCAGTTTGGGTCCTGTCAATGCTTGAATGATATTTGGCTGTGTGCTGTATACCAGTTCAAACGGGCTTTTCCCGGTGGATCTGTTCACTTGGGTTTGGCACACAAGTAACACAGTTGGTAGCTGCTTATACCAGTTTTCAGGTCTCCCGGCGGTGAGTTTGGCTAGGGCTTTCACGAGGCTACCATTAAGCCGCTCTACGCATTCATTGGCCTGTGGATGGTATGGTGTTGTGACGGTGTGTTTGACCCCATTCTTGGCGAGGTACACATTGGTGTCTTTGGAGGTCAATTCTTTGCCCCCATCAGTTATCAGGAGTTCTGGCTTTCCAAACCTGCTGATTATTTCCTTGCCAATGAATTGTCAGACATTGTTACTGGTGTGTGTTTTCAACACTTGGAATACTGGTCACCTTGTCGCAAAATTGATAGCTGTGATGATGTATTTTTTGTCATTGTGTTTTACTGGCATGGGGCCCACAATGTCAAGAGCCCATACCTTGAACAGTAGTTGGGTTTGAATGGGGAGTACAGACTTAGATGGGGTTTTGCTTTTGGCAAACTTTTGCAGACCTCGCACTTTTCTAACACTTCCTGGACATTGTGGTATAGGGTTGGCCACCAGGCTTTATGTTTTAGGAATTTGTATAGATTTTGGCTCTTAGTATGTCCAAGATCTCTGTGGTAGCAAACAATGGTATCAACTTGTTGATGTGTGGGGATATAGGGAATGGTTGTGCCATCCAAAAATTTTCTGTGAAGGGTTCCATATACATCAGCAAATAGGTGTTCATTATTGATGACTGTTTCTTTGGTGATATTGGTTGTGCCTGCGGGGAACCCTTTATCTTTTGTACAGAGCACTAGGTGAGGCCAGTCTGGGTTGAGCCCATTCTCTCCCCTAGAAGCGCGGACATACAAGCGGGACAGGGTGTCCGCCATGGCAAGTTTGGCCCCGGCTTTATATTGGATGAGCATCTTAAACCTTTCTAAGATTTCCATCCACTGCGCTTGGCGGTGTGACAGGTTTGCTTGTGTCTTGAAATAGATGAGCAACTTATTATTGGTTAGTGCTGTGAATTCTTCCTGCTGTTTCAGGTAACAGCGCCATTTGACTAGGCAGTGTACGATGCCCAACAGTTCTTTATTGTGGATTGGGTATTGACACTTGCCATCCGTCAGTTTGCGCAACTCGTAGGCTACGGGCAGGAAATCACCATCACTATTATTAATTTGTATTACTCCCCCAATGGATGCATCTGAAGCGTTGGTTTCCATCTGGTATTCTCTGTCTTGTTTGGGGTATTGTAAGATGGGCGCTGTCATGAGCTTTTCCTTGAGACGTCTAAAACAGAGGTCATGTTGGGGAGTCCATACAAACTTGGACTTGGCGCCTGTTATGGTGGACAAGGGGGGTGGTCAAGACGCCGCAGTTGGGTATGAAGCGTTGTACATAGGCCACCATTCCCAAGAATGTACAGAGTTATGACTTGTCTTTTGGAGGTGGCATTTTACGGATGGCTTGGATTTTCTGGTTTTTGGGGTTAATGTCATTCTTTGAGACTATGTGTCCCAGGAAGGGTAGTTTCTTTTGGAAGAACTGGCATTTGAACAGCTTGGCCAACAGTTTGTGTTGTGCCAGGGTTGCAAAGACTTCCTCCAGGTCTTTGTGGTGCTGTTCTACCAAGGGGCTGTTGACAATAATATTGTCCAGGTACACTAGGGTGTGTTTGCCTATGTGTGGCGCAAACACTTTGTTCATGAAGGTTACAAAGGTGGACGGGGCATTGGTCATGCCAAAGTTGAGTACCACTCATTTGTAGAAACTGTACTTAGTGCGGAAGGCTGTCTTGGGGATGCCTTCCTCCTTGATACAAATCTGGTTGTAGCCTGCAGTTAGATCAATCTTGGAGAAGACAGAGGCACCTCCCAAGGCGTCAAAAAGATTATCAATTAATGGTAATGGGTAACAATTCTTAATGGTGACTTTGTTTAAGGCGCAATAGTCTGTGACCAGGCGTAAGGTACTGTCCTTTTTAGCCACAAAGAATACGGCGGCCCCAAAGAGAGACTGTGAGGGGCAGATAAGTCCTTTTTCCAGTGCCTCCTTGAGATAGGCGCGCAGGGCGTTGTCCTTGTTTGGGGTCAGCCTGTAAATGGGGCGTGCCCTGGGTACAGTCCCCTTGAGTTGGATAGAGTGTTGGTGTGATGATCCACATGTTTGGTGGTTTGCAGGCGGGGCTTATGTTGGCCAAGTGAAAGTTTAGTGACTGTTGCTGAAGAAAGCTGGCTGGAGGACCAGAAGATGATGGTGAAGAACTAGTGGTCTGTAGAAATGAGCCAAGATTTTGCCAAATTGATTTGCCAAAGTGAGAAGATGTGGAATATTTTGCCTTGGTTTAGTATGAAAATCAAGAAGGAATGTGGATAGAAGTTTGGGTAAGATATTTATTTATTAAGTTCCTAGGATAGACAAAGGTATGTTACTATGAGAGCGGGATACAAGGTTGTTTTGGTGGGATGTTTTCCTTGGATTTTACTATATTTGTAAATATATGGGGAAAACGTTGAAGAGGTCCAGAACAAACAATTTAAATAGTATTATACTATTTAAATGGGTTTGGGTTGAATGCAGGAAGAAATGGTGCCAGAATAATGGACTGGTTAACGCTTTGGTGCGCAAAGAGTTGTTGATTTGAACGGTTTGTGCTGTGGAAATGATTTTCATAGTTGGATCCCGGTGGAACTTCAGAAATGGTCTATTTCTGTGCTCTGCATATATTGGTTGAGTTCTGGCAGGTTTTCTGATGAAAATGATTGGTTGGAAGCCAAAAGCTTAAAGTATAAGCAAGGAAATAGTATAATAATACTTTAAGCTTTTGAGAAAGTAAGTATGTAAGCTTAAGTTATTATAGGGAAAAGTGAGCGACAATGGTTTAAGCTTATGAAGAAAGCCATTTTGAAGGCGGAACCGTTGGGAAAAGGACACTATAAGAAGGTGGCTGGCTGGAAAGTTATGGGGTCTTTTGACGGTCTTTTTGGAGGTCGTTCCAGGTCTTTGAGAGGACACTTCTGGGTATCTTGAGTTTCTGCCAAGAGGTTTTGGAAGCCTTTTAATCACCAGCAGGAGCTTGGTTAGAGCTGGAGCCCAAGAATAAGGAGCGGGTTCCTAAGCGCGGCGCGGAAGTTTGATTCCAAGGAGCTGTAGTCCACATTTGAGGAGCAGGAGTTCAAGTCTAAGGGGCAGACGTCCAAGACTTAGGTGCAGGAGTACAAGACCAATTACAAGGAGTCCAAGATGTTGTTGGAGGACTCCAAGGATTGATAAAATCCATTTTTTCCCTGACCCCCTGGGCTGTATACCAGAAGGTTTCTAAGGGGATCTTCCTTCTGAGAGTGAATAAAATCCCATTTCAACCCCTATACAAATTTCTGAGATACATTTTCCCCTTACTAGAGAATGACAATCCCTTCCAGCTGGTCCCTGGCTACAATCCAGGACACAATTGGGGACTGGTGGACAGGAACCCCACAGTTGGATGTGTTTCTCAGGGGATAGCCCAGGTAACACCTCCTTGAAGATTTCTGGGTGCCAGGCCACAATGTTGCAATCTTGCGGTGTGGAGGTATCCTGGTGGTCCTTGAAGTGTATGATTTCATACTGGCAGGAGTCCCAGTCAATTGCTTTCAGGTTTTCCTTCTCGTCCAAAGTCTCTGTGATGTGTACAAAGATGTGGTTTTGTAGGAGTTGGTCTACAGAGTTTGGGTAGATTTGGTGGTTGACACCTTCACGCTTGATGGTCAACACTGAGGTCGCCCAGTCCACATGGGGTTTTTTCTGTAACCAGTCTAGTCCCAGTACAATGTCAAACTTAGGGAAGTCAATGACAGACCTTAGATGGTGGAGTGGAGGTTCTCAAGCATGACAGAGAAGGGAGCAGTTTCTTTTGTCACAGCAATGTGATGTTTATCAGCCAGGACCACGTTTTTAATCCGCAAAGGATTAGTGGCCAGCTTGAATTTATCCACAAAGCTGCTGTTGACTAAAGTTTGATCTGCGCCCAAGTCCAAGAGTGCTGAGCCTGTGTAACTGCAAAATCAGAAAGGGTAAGACATCAATTTATTGGGATGTCTGGTGATGGTGTACAGTACCAGGTCTTCCAAGGGCACTTGGATCATTGGGCATTGGTCCACGTCCTCAGGTTGGTATTCATTGTTGGGCAAGTCAGGAGTTGCGTGGGGAGAGCTTGGCTTGCTTAGTGCTCTCCCTGGGCTTTTCCCTCATCTTGGTTGCCTTGGGTGGCAGTGACACGGAAATGGGTACAATTTGATTGGCCGTTATTTCCATTCCCATTCCCATTTGAACCCTTGGGCTTGTGGTTGTTGTTGTTGCTGTTGCCTCCAGGAGGTGGTTGAGAGGAACGCCCGCTTGGATGGGAGTCCTTGGGTCTTTCTTGTTTCCCAGTCTGCTCCTTGTGCAGAGTGTTGGATGTTTGTTCCGCTTTTTCTTCTTCACGGTACAGGCTTTGCAGGTTGGTAACCTGGTCCAGGTTCACATGTCTCATCACATGCAACTTGAGAGCATTGTAGTACATGAGGTGTGTTGCTGGAGTGTCAAAGGCCATGTCAGATGAGGAACAGAGATAGAGTTTCTTGTAGGCGCGGGTGAGTTCCTTCACAGTGCCTGTCTGGGTTAGGTTCTTTACTTGGCGTATGATCATGAGTGCCGTATCCTTAAGCACAAATCTTGCCAAGAAGTCCTGTTTGAAGGTGTCCCAGTTCTTGTCAGTGTGCTCTTTGTGCCACTTGTCACACCAGGTGCCAGCGTCATGGGTCAGACAAATAGAAATCTCTGCAATCCAAAATTGCTGTGGGCATTCCATCTGAGCCAGCTTGCTTTGGGTGGACTGGATCCATGCGGCAGCATTGTTGTCGTTGGCCCCTGCAAAGGGCTCCAAGGCGGTGCTGCAAAGTCTTTGTGCAACATAGGCGGGCATGGTGGTTTTGTCAGCTGGTTGTGGCATTGAGGAAGGCGCCTGAAAGGACCCTTGGGCGGACAGGGCGTTGAAGGCAGGTAACAGGATCACCGTGTTTTGGTAGAGAACAAAGCCATCAGGTATCTTGGTACCAGGAGTATACAGCGTCCAGTTGGGCAGGAGGCCAGACATAATTCTGTCAAGGATTTGTTGGCTGCGGTGTGTGTGGGCAACAGGCGGAATTTTTCAAGATAAGGTAGGATGGAGAGCCTACCTGTGCTACAATGTCATAACTGTGCTGTTTTAGCAGAGTTACACAGGGAAAAATATTTAGAAGATAGATAATAATCTTTATTGTGAGATAGTGATTATATAGCTATTGTGAATCAATGGATTGCAGGAACATGATTGGTGATCACACGGCTGGATGGAAAGAGGGGGTGGCTTGATCCTGCTAATGAGTCAAGCACCAAATTGAGGTATACACCGTGAAGGATCATCATCTGTTCATGTTGATGGATTTGGTAATTCAATTTGACTTCCTAGTCTGGCTTCAAGTGGCCAGGTAATTGGATTGCAGGTCACAAATCCGTTTGGTTGGAACCTTGCTGGTGGGTTGAGCCTGCGGTTTTGACAGAGGGTTTAGCTTTTAGCTGATTTTTCTGAAGGGTGTCAAGGACAGCGCGGAGGTGTTGGAGGTGTGTGGTTTGATCTTGACTGAAGACAATAATGTTGTCAAGGTACACAACCACGTACTTTCCAATCAGTTCCTCAAAGGCTTTATTCATCAACATGGCAAAGGTGGAGGGAGCGTTGGACATTCCAAAGTTCATGACACAAAACTCGAACAACCAATCTTGTGCGGAAGGCAGTTTTTGCCTCATCCCCTGGTGCAATGCGGACCTGGTTGTACCCCACAGTGAGATCAATCTTGCTAAAGACCTTTGCGCCTGCAAGTGTATCAAACAGGTCGTCAATCTGCGGCAGGGGGTACTTATTTTTAACTGTCACCTCGTTTAAGGTGCAGTAGTCCGTGACCAGGCAAAGAGACCCATCCTTCTTAGCTACAAAGAAGACAGCCACCCTGTATGGAGATAGCAAGGGGCAAATAAAGCCCTTATCAAGCGCGCCCACAAGGTGCTGGTGGAGGGTTTCATCTTCCTTTGGTGTGAGACGGTATAATGGTTGTGCTTTAGGTAACAATCCTTGAAGTTGTATAGCGTGCTGAATCTCCCGGGCGGAGGTAGTTGTTCAAGTGTTTCACTGAATACATCCTTGTACTTCTCAAGGAGTGCAGCTAGCGCTGGTGGTGGTGATGATGACAAGGGAGGGACTGCAGATGATTCTGCACAGATAACTTTGACTGAACATTGATTAAAGTCTAGTTTCCCCCCTTGAAGTTGTATGCGCCTGTCTCTGTTATCCTGACAAACACAGTGTCATGTAGTAGCTTGTTCATTTCCACGGGGTAGATCTGGAACCCCACCCCATTCCTATTGAGGGTGATGACAGAGGTATCCCAGTCAATGTAGGGAGGTTATGCTGGAGCCAGTTGAGGCCAGCAATTACGTTGTGGCTGAGGCCTGCCATGATTGGCCCAGAGAGCTTAACCTGGATGTTCCCCATTCTTACGGAGAAGGGTATCATCTCGTGGGTGATGTCCACTCTGCGGGAGTCAGCTACATGTACTGCTTTGAATCTGCTGGGTACTTGGTCTAATTGTTGGGAGTCAGCAAACGCCTGATCTACCATGGTGTGATCAGCCCCAGTATCTACCAGTAACTTGTGGGTGTTCCCACAGAAACGGAAGGGATATGACAAGAGTGTTACTTTATTAGAGGAATGAGCGGCTTGCAACACGGGGTCATTGCTATGGACCTGAAAGACGTCTAGGGTTTCGACCTTGTGAAGATTGTAGTTGCGGGGGTTCTTTGCAAGCAAGGCCTGAGAGGGCAGTTCAGTTGGGGTTGTAAGGCCTCTCGTTGTTACAACCCCAGGCTTTTCCCTGGTCCTCAATTAGCGCTAGCTGGAGCTCCCCCTCACAGGGGCGTTTAGTTGCACTTTCTTGTTGACAAGGTTGACAACAGCCCACTTGACCTTGGCCATTGTTAGGTGCAGAACGTGGTTGGGATGGAGCATTGTTGGTGCAGCGGAAGCCCATCAAAGCCTGGTTATTGGCCTCTACAATGGCTTTATAGCAGTTGTTGATAGAGGTGCAGCAACTGACGGGGACCCACTTGCAAATATGGGGTTTTAACCCATTAACAATGAGAGTGAGCAACATGGTGTTCCCATTGGTTTGGCTTTGGGGCGGCAGCAAGGGCTTGTTGCCAAGCAGCAAGATACTTGGGGACGGAACTAGTCTGCTTGATGGCTAAGAGGGGAGTCCCCAAGACAATGGGAGAGAAAGTTTCACTATATCAGGATTTGGCGGCATCTCAAAATGTTGCCCAGGTGTCGTCAAACTCCTGGCTGGCTCAGTTGGTGAACCACACAGCGGCGGGTCCTGTAAGGCGGCCAGATGCCGTGGCAACCCACATGGACTCCAGGACCTGACAGATACAAAGGCGTGTTTTGGTGGACTGGAGCCAACTGACAATGTCAGCTCCTTTGAAACCGCCAGTGAAGGACTCTAGTTGGAGGTTGAGCATACATTGAGACAGGTCCGACTGTGGTGGGGTGACGCTAGCGTCACAATGCCCAAGGCGGAGCCAATTGTATACACTTGTAAGAACTAGCTGATCTTGATAGATGAAATAACCTTTGGGAATGTCCCCCTTGGAGATTGGGAGGAATGTCTCTTGTGGAGTAGCCATGTGGCCCGTACTCCGTCCTTTCTTGGGGGGAATTTTGTTTTTAAAATAGGTTGTAAACCTACTTCTGCTACCACTGTTGCAACCAAACCAATGAGAGTTCAGTACTTGGAATTGGGGAAGACAACAGTCCAATAGGAAAGGACAGAATAATAAGAATAAGGTGTTGTTTATTGTAGAATATTGTGATTAATATACTATATGGGGAAAGCCACAAGGCCACAAGGGGGTGGCATAGTGGGACGTTCCATGTAAGGTTTGGAGCCAAGGAATAACTTGTGCGGGGATCAACAGGTCAAATTGGCAACACTCCTAATTAGGATGAAGTACCCGCCATTTGACATCACCATCAGATTAATCTATAATGTTAGATAAATCAAGGGGCAACTCATTGAGCGCCCCCTGTGTATCATAAGATACGTTAGCGGGTGAGCCTAGAAACTTGGTTGCAACACTAACCCACAATACATTGGTATGAAACAAAAAATATTTCCATGTATTAAATGGCACTGTATACCCAATCATTAACAACAAACATGTTCCTTACATCCCACTTGCACAAAGAGTTGGCACCATATTAAGACATCACCGCCTAATAGGACACACAAAGACTAACAACCTATACCTCACATTAAAAGAGATAGTATGGTGGCCCAATCTAAACAAGATATAATTGATGTTCTGAAAAAGTGCACAGTGTGCAAGAAATACACCAGCACAAAGGCTCACCAGCCAACAGTCAACCCAGTACCTGACCCTGAACCATTCAAGGTTTGGGGACTGGACGTAGCGGGCCCCTTCCCAGAAACTAAGACAAACCAATGTTCCTGATTGTAGCCATCAACTTTGCTACACGCTGGCCCATCTGCTGGCAACAAAGGACCACAAAGCAGAAATCATAAACCAATTCATTAAAAAAGCAATCATAGCCAACTACGGCACCCCAGACTACATCATAACTGATGGAGCAACTGAGTTATCAGGTCACTTAGTAAACAACAACTTAAAATCCAAAAACATTAAACATTCTACAACCTCGCCCTACAGGCCACAGGCCAATGGCAGAGTTGAACGCCTAAAAAGCAGCCTTATCAGAACCCTAGAGAAAATAATGGATGCCAAAGCCAAAGACACATGGTCACTATATGTGAAACATGCATTATTAGTATCCTGGGTCCACACCAATCAAGGGACAGGCTACTCACTGTTTGAACTAACATTGAGATACAAACCAGAAATAGTTACCCACAACAAGCAACCATATGTAAATACCCCCAGGGAAACCCCCCACAGTAGAACAAGTACCAACTCTACGGCACATACACCTCAAAGCCAAAATAGCAGAAATAAAAAGGCTCAAAACACAAAAGGTAACTTCTACAGAGGAACCACTTCCCATTGACTACCCTGTCTGGGTCCTAGCTGGAAACAGAAAGAAGCTAGACTCAGTACACAGAGGACCAGGAATGATCATCAAGTACAGACCAGACCAAAACACCTATCTAGTAAAATTCCAAGGTGCCAAAAACCCTGTCATCAATAAATACCACAGAGCCTGCCTCCGCCTTAGCAAAGGAGAACACTTGACGCAGTTATTACCCACTAGAAAACAACTCCAGGAACATTAGGTGGTAGCTGTCAAGACAAAGCCCCTCCTTTTGTACCAGAGTAACCCCTTAAGGGGGGTGTTGAGGATCTGGATTTGTAAGTATTCTGGCTACCGCCAACTTACTTAACATCCAGTCATTGCCTGATTTGGTGCCCTTTTAATATACAGTTTGACATACCAGAAATGGCAACCAAGCAATATCACATGAATGTCCAAGTATCTAGTGGCTCAAACCCATCCTGCACATGACCAACTCCTAGGTTTGATCCAACTAAATCTTTACCACAGCCAAATCTATATAAGTCTAAAGTATTATCCAATAAACAATACTTCTCTTCTTTCTTAATTCCATATTTGAAGCTAACCCAAAAAGGTGCTCCTTATCAATGCCAGTACCAATCACCCTTTAATATATGGGCACTGGACATTATGGGACTCATTCCCAGAGACAGCAAAGGTAAAAAGTACATCATAAGAGCCATCAACTATGCAGCTAGGTGGGTTGTGACACAAGCCACAAAAGAACACAAAGGAAATTATGTGAGACAATTTATTGGCAGATAAATTATATTCAAATTAGAAAAATCTGAACTCCTTATTACATGTGGAGGAACAGAGCTCACTGCCATCAATACCAATATCTACCTTGCTAAAAATGGAATAAAGCATACAGTCACTAGTTCTTATCATCCACATGCAAATAGCAGAGTATAAAAATTGAATGGTTCCCTTGTAGAGGCTCTCAGCAAATTATCTACCAACAACCCACAACTTTGGGCTGAAATGCTTCTAACAGCGCTAATGGTGTGCAAGACACAAGCTAACTGCAATACAGGTAAAAGCCAATATGAAATTGTCTATGGGCATAAGCCCACCATTGTTAGCACTACCTCATGACCGGTTTTACCTCTACCTAAGAAAGTACCAGACAATAGCAATCCTGATGTACAGCACACCAGGAAGGACCAAGAGGACAAATAAAATAAAAGAGTTGAGAGAGAAGCAATCCCACTACAACAAAAATGCTTCCAAGTTGAGGAAAAGATCTGGGTTGTTAACCACAATTTGCATAAGTTGAAACCAGGGTTAAGAGGTCTGGGACTTGTCATGGGGATCAAACCTAACAATACCTAACTCATCAAAAGAATTGGCGCCCGTACTGAGTTAAAGTGTATGCATCATGACTGACTCTGCCTCTGCAAAGCAAGGACATCACAATGTGACTCTTGACTTCATGTATCCAATGTAAAACTGGATCAATATCAAGCCTGAATCTCTTATAATCTCAAGAAAATTCCTAAGGTTCTACCTTCCAGCACCCCAGGGGGATATGTTGCAACATTTACAATTACTCCTTTTTGGAGAAGTAATACACCAAGTGATTCCCTGACTAATAATAAAGTCAGTGGCACTCTTATTAGCTGTGCATCTAATATGGGATCAAAAATTTTGAATCCTAAATAAAAAACTACCTGGACAAACTACATGACTGCCATTACATACATAGACAGTATGTTACTTCTCATGATACTATATAATCCTCAAAATTCATATCAATAAAGTATCATTATCTTCCTGACTTTCCCATTATTTTGTTTATTATAATTCTCAGATGTATATTCACAACATTTATATGAATTTAGAGGGTTATATAATATCATGATAAGCCACATGCTGTCCATATACATTGTGGTAGTCATAGGGCTTGTCCAGGTAATGTTTCATTTAGGACTCAAAAGTGTTGATCCTCATATAAGATGGGAAGCTGATAAGAGTGCCTCTAACTTAATGATAAATTGGGAAATTACTCAAGGAATTACTTTCCTGAGAGTAATTAATTGTAGATGTTGCAAAATAAAAAGATCAATTCCTTTGGTATTTAAAGGAATTTCTCTCTCCAAATAAATCAAAGTTTATCTTTATACTTCTTTTGCAATCTTTAAGCTTCAAGCGCTCTCTTCCTGCCATCCATTAAGAGTATTATTTTACATTATCCCAAATCAGGATAAAAAGGTAATACACTTTACCTTGTCACAATACTCAGGTTTCTAACTCCTGCTTGGCTTAAACTGCAAGTTTTTTATAATAACTTTGCACTGAGTTCTCTTCTAATTCAATATAGAAGAGCACAGCTCAACAAACAACTACAAAGATGCTCAATTATGTGAAGCCATCACCTTTCAACCATCCTGTATTCATCACTGTGGAGAATAATTATAGTATCCCTAGATATCTTTTGCAATCCCATCAACCTGTTAATGCTATAAATACTCTATTGTATATCTATCAATAAATTTATCACTTCCTGCTCCAATTCTTATAATCTAAGTGTGTTTAATATAAAATTTAATATTCTTTGATCACAGCTTATATGTTTACTTTACTGTTGCCAAATCTTTAAAAATGATTCAGCTTTTAGGTCACAACCATTGTTTTAACCTATGCAAACAATAGTAGTTATATTCTTATGTTTGTAAATATTTTAGTTCTTTCAAAGAGCTGGCTCAACTATCAATTGTAGTCATCTTCTTCTTGTGACTAAGCTCAAGAATCTGGCAGTTATGTTATGTTATCTTGTTTTTAATTTACTTTCAGTATTCATTTGAGTTATATTGTGCTTCTTGTTTGGCCTTAGGTCAGTTTACTATGAGCATTCAAATTATTTGCAGCCTGTAACCCACCCAATCTGCAATTCATTTAAGTTTGAGTGGATTCTAATTTAAGATAACACATTTTCATTTATTCTCACAGCTTTTAAACTACTGTAGTGATCTTATAATACCTAGTAAGGTTAGGGTTATAGCAGACCACCTCCAGACAGCTACTAGATCTGAGCTTGGTTGAAAGCTCAGATTGCATGCCCATACTGAAACTAGGCTGCTGTAGCTGAAATAGTGCTTTTAAAAAAATATTTTTTATCTAGTTAAAGCTATTCTATTTAGCTATACATAGAATATATTTTTAAAAATGCTGTACTTTGGCTGCAGCAGCCTAAACTTTGGCCTGATGTCAGCTCTGAACTTTCAATCAAGCTCAGATACTGTAAATTCAGAACCTAAAGGTAAATATGTGGGATTGTCAAATTCTTTTGCATTAACTCACCAACTTAATGGAGTAATTTTCATCCCAAAACAACTTAACTCTTTATATAAAAGGATGAAAAATATTCCAGTAAGTTAGTGGGTTTACACAAAAGAATTTGACAATCCCGCATTTTTACCTTTAGGTTCTGAATCTACAGTATGGCAGCCTCTAGAGGTGGTCCACCACAACTAGGGCTGTGTCAGCCAAAAAAGGGACAATCACGACATTTACCATAATCATCCTGACCTCTCTTCCCTGTTTCCTGATTTTGGATTCCCCTATGCTGGGGGAATCCAAAATTAAAAAGAAGGTCAAAGAAGGCTTTCTGTTTTCCAAACAAGCTGGATTCCTATATATAATAAAATATTTTTTGAATAAAATCAGATTTGAACTCTTAATTTTTAATTTTTTAAAAATGGAAAAAATAATTTAATTTTTATTTCAAAAAAAACCCAAAAAGAACCCTTCTGTGAATATGGGTCATTATTTTAGGGATTAGGCCATTTTCTAATACACATGCTGCCCAAGTCGCAGCATAACACAGTTCAATTTGAAAAAATCAAATTACAAATGTTTATATTTAAAACAGTAATAACTCAATAAAAAGTTAATATTTTTTCACACTGTAAACTATAAAAATGAAGCTAAGAATCTTATCTTTCCATTGATGTAAAAATAGTAATATATATATAATATTGAATATTATAGAAAAAGCAATTTAAAAGATCATATGTCGGATTTTATTATATTATTTTGATAATGAAATAAAATAGATTGCTTAAAGCTAAAAAAAGTTAAAATTTTATTAAGTAATATATGCTTTTTATTTAACGAAATTAAAGATAAGATCAAGAGCATCATTTCCGCATTTTATTTTATTTAAAAAGCTTAATTATTTAGGATTTTATGGTAGTTTGAAGTTAGGACGTTAATTTATTTGCTGTTTAGATGAATTTTGAGGTTCAAGTGAACTGCAAACCTCAAATTAAGCATTTTTTAAATACAATTCTTTAATACTTTATCATTTTAAAAATATGCGGAACAGTTATGAGTTAATACATCATTTTAATTGATTTGCATAGATTACAAAGAGGATATGATGTAATTTGATGCTTAACTGATACACATATATCACTTGTGTATGAAAGCTGGGGATTTCATTTATTATAGAAATATAAATTCAAGTTGAAATTGTAAATAAAGCTGTCACATATTTCTTTCAGAATGGTGTCATAAGGCTTGGTATATAAGAGCTAAAGCACCACCTAAGGTTTACTTCAAACCATCTTCACAAAAAGATATAATTCCTGCAACCAGCACTCTTTTGCAAGGCATCTCTACAAAGCATCTCTTTATCATCAATCAAAAATCCAATATTATGGAATCTGTTAACTTTACTTCTGCCATGGAGCTATTTTCCTCACTGGAGCATCAACAAAAAGAGAAAGAATTGCTATGCTAAAGAAAGCATTCCTCTTTGTTTCTGGAGGCAATCTTAATTACTTCATCAATCACTTCCTCACTCAAACTGAGTTTGGAAAAACTGAGTTCATTCCTTAAATTCAAAATCAGAAACTAAATGGGATAATTGACAACTTAAAGGATCTTCTGAAATCTGCTCCTCAAAAGCATCTCCCAGCCTTGAGATCTCTGGTTACTTCCAGTTACTCTTTAAAAGAGCTTACTGATATGGGATTTAATATAACCAAAAGTGAGTTTGAATACTCAAGAAAAATAAATAAAAATAAAAATGTAAGCTCAAACAAAAAAAGCCAAAAAGATAATAACTATTCATTAAAAAAAGAAATAATCAAAAAAATAATTAAAAAACTACTGGAAAATTCTTTTGAAACAAGCCAGTTTACAAAAAAAGCACCAGAAAAAATTTATAAAGACATTGAAAAAGAAGTGAATGAATATTCAACTGAAATAAAATATTCTCTATTAAAAACAAAAAAGAAACATATGAAAATATGAAAATAAAAATGAAATTTCAATACCACTTTCAACTTATTATAAATTAATACCAAAAAATATAATAAAGAGTAAAAAACAAACCAACATGTGTAATATTTGTAACTTAAAATAATCCTTAGAAAAAAGAAAAGAAGAATGTGAAAGTAAAAACTTATTATTGCCAGAATCTATAAACAGTGAATTAAAAGCTATTAATTAGCACCAAGACTTTTATGCTCATCAAAATAGGGAATATAAGAAAGATATCAATGAATTGGATAATGAATCATGCATTATAGTCATAGATTTTAAGGAGGATTTAAAAGTTGGTGGTGGTCCAATTGAAACCAATAACTGTTTTTATTCCAAAAGACCTATTTCTTTATTGGGGTTTGCATTGGTATTTAAAGAAAACAATAAAGTTAAATATGAATACCATGACTTTTTATCTCAAATATTGTCTCATTATTCTTTGTTTTCAGGTGAATGTCTAATAAGTCTTCTTAAATCAGATAAGTTTAAAAAAATAATATCAAAGTATGGACTGATAATGAAAACCATTTTAGATCCTATGAATTCTTATATTATCTATTTAAAGAGGCACCACAATATATTAAAGGGTCTATTAAATACAATAGATTTGTAGAATGTCATGGGAAAAGTATTGTTGATGGTCACTTTGGTGTAATATCAAAAACATTAAAAGAGAAAGAAAATCAGCTTTATATTAAGAATATAAATGATATTAAAAATATTTTTGAGCAAGAAGAAAAAAGAAAAGAATTATATAAATCAGCGCTATCAGGCTCAAATATTTCTCAAAAGTCATTCTTTTATATTTATGAGAGAAAAGTTAGGCCTATAAGGAGAGAGCTCAAAGTTAAAAATCTGTGCATTAATCTTTCATATTCGATGAAAGATGGGAAGTTGTATACTTCACCTTTAACATTTGAAAGTTTCTCAGAATATTCTGAGATAACTTATCATTTGAAATCACGTGATGATACCAGAGAAACAAAAATATCAGAAGATGCTAGTGGTGCATTAGGGCAAGTTCATGAAGTAGGGCAGCTTACTAGAGGGTGTATTTTAAATAGAGTTATCAGTCTTTCAAAAACAACAACCTTTTTTGAAACAAACTAAGAATATTTATGATGAGCCAAAGATAGGGTATAGCATTTATAGCTTTGGGGCTGCTATTACTCTCCCATGCAACTCATCATAAATATTTTTAGCTTGTAGTATGTAGTAGCACTTAAGATATTTCCAGCAATATTATAAGGTGCAATTTTCAATTATAAAATTGATATTTTTTTTAAAAATATCTAAGCCCAAGATCAATTAAAGATTTGACATTGATTGTATTTTAATCTTTCTGAATAATTTGAATATGAATAATGTAATTAAGTCATAAAATAATCAGTCCAGCGCTTTGGCATAACAAGAAAAATAATGACCCATATGTATGGAGATGATTCCGGAAAAACTGTACCCTAGATGATTTTCCGAAATCGTCTCCGGATTTAAGATAGGTGGCTCCTTTTTAGAAAAGGAGCCACCTACTCAAAGCCGACACAGCCCTAGCCACAACTCTAAGTATGCTCTCAGCGTTTAAACACACCAATTCAAAAAGTGAATTCATTTAGCACTTATATTGATATAGTGAAATTGGGGGGTGTCCTACCATCAAGAGCCTGATCTTGCATCAAAACAAATGATGGATGTGTTTCCTTTTGCAATCCGCTCCTTTCAGCCAAAAAACCAGGCTCCTCACAAATAAGGTTGGGCATGTTTCAGATAAGAGCATGTCTCTTTGACGAGTGGTGTTTGATTGCCATGAAAATAGGTCTTTAAATAAATGCTTTCATTAGCTCAGGTTGCTTAAGAAAAGCTATCCGTCTTCTCTCGTACCAGACATGAAAGCGCAGCCGGCCTGTATAGAATGCTTGCAGCAACAGCTTTGTTGCGATAAAATAGCTTCACCTTGTAGCAACTGTAAAAAGCGCGGAATCCCATGTGCTTCTTCCATGACCCTCACCAGAAAAAAACCACTAAATTTTCAGATATCCACACAGTCACGCTATTCTCCTTCAGTTGTTTTTAATATGACTCACCGGGAAAAGATGTCCATTTTTAACGTTTTTAGCTCAATTACTATAGGAAAGGCCCAAAGCACTCAGCTTCAGGCATTTTTGAAAAACCTTGCCTCAGGAGAAAAATCGCTCAATGTCTAGGCCTATTTGTCCAGTATTTTTCCATACCCTGAGGGAATGCGCTTCTGGAGAAGCATCAGAAGATTATAAAACTGATAAAGTGAGGATTGTTAATATATCCATGACTGAAAGCAACACGCTTCCAGAAGCCTCTTTACTGCTTCCACATCCAAACATGATGAAAAGCTTGGCACAGGAATATTTCCGCTACTTCAATCCATACGTCCCTATCCTTGAGCCCTCGGTTTTTTACAGTTACTTAGACGAGCATAACCCTTCTTTGCCCAAGGAAGCACTTATTATGATTGTATGCCTGAGCGGAGCATGTTATTATCCACATAAGGCGACCATCAAAGGAATCACTCTAGCGCTGCTGACCAGATTTCACCACTTAACTGGTAAAATATATCGCATACCATGCATACAAACAGTCCAAGCCTTCCTTATTGCTAGTCAAGGTCAGATTTCCGAGAGAACAAATCTTATCAAAAACGGCTGGTACTACTATTCTATTGGATGTAACATGGCACGCATGCTTGGTTTTTACAGGAGGTGTCCTCATTTGCGCTCAATTGTCCAAGAGGAACGAACCCGAACTTGGATGACACTTTATGGGACAAGTATCTCGTACTACGCAGGCTGGGGAAAGCCATATTCTATATCCTTATTCAACACCGATATTCCTCTCTGGACATTAGACACTAAGCATGAATCAAGTGATGTGGAGTTTTATAATCAAAATAAGTTTATTGTAACTGGGCACAGGCTGTCCATCATGTTTGTCGGATTGAGAGAGATGCTTCTTAAAGTCAAGAACGAGCCAAAGCTAACCGACAAACGAGCCTATCATTCAAAGTTAAATTTAATTGAAAAGTACATATTTTCATGGTATGGCAGCCTTCCTCCGTATTTATACTCCAAGGCTAAAAAAAGCGGATTTATTTCGTTTTCGAGCTGCAGAAATCCTTTTTCTTGCCTACTCCATGTTTGTTTCTTTTATCACCTATTGGAACTCAACCGCCTCAAGCTTGAACCGCATGACTGGACTAATGTATCTTTTTCAAGAATTTTGAACTTCAACAATCAGATTGATGATGTCATTTCAGTATCACATTTTTCTAAGCCTTTCCCCCCAAGAAAAATGCCTCGTTGCTGCTCACTATGGAGCTAAATCCTTATTTTTGCCCCCTCACAAAAAAAGCGGGTTTAGCGGTCCGACGACTAAGTGGTCTTATGCCTTTCAAATTGCAATTTTTTTAAAGCAGTTGAAGCATAATAATCCTCGCAAGCCTATTCTCTCCATTCTCAAGAAGGATGAAAAATTGTTGCTTGATTTGTTCTCAGCTGGTGCCTCAAGACTAAATATTCTTAAAGAATGTTATGATGTACTCACCAAGGCTACGATATAAGCTCCAAGTCCTTCTTATAGGTTACTTATATTTATCTAATCACCTATGATATTGGTATTTAAAACGCACGTAAATATTTGGTGAGATTATTTTACTTTTTTGCATTAAAATTTTAACCACAACAAAAAATAGTTTCCATGCACAAAAATTGAATCAACAGATAAAATTCAATTGATTTTTCAAAAAGCTCAACAAACTAAATTTCTATGTAAGATCCTTTCAGAAAAAAAGGTTAAATTTTTACCACCAAAATTAAATGGTAAATCTGGAAAATTTATTTCTTAAAAGTTGAAGTATATGAAATCTAATTCATAGCGTCAAAACTGCAGGGTCGACCCCCGGCAAGGTTCCGCCAAGAGGATCCATGACCCTCAAACCGACTTCCCAAAGACCTATAGCCAAATATGGAAGTCAACTCAAATTACTAAATACAGCGACAAGAACCAGTGAAAATCCTAGCTTGGTGGATAGCTCAATTTGGCTCTTCACTCATTACAAGGATCACTCCACCCCACCCAATCCAACTGATTAATTATCACAATCTTGTTCCTTTTATATATGATTCACCCCAACTATATAATTCACATATCTCAATAAATATAATTATCTAGTTTCCAATCATCTTTCCCCGTGTAACTCTGCTAATACAGCACAATTATGACAATAGATATATTAAATTGCTATCAAACCATGGGAATTAAGTTTATAACAATTGGTACCCACTCATATTCTTGCCATAACTGTGCTGTTTTAGCAGAGTTACAAGGGGAAAAATATTTGAAAACTAGATAACATTCTTTATTGAGAGATAATGATTATATAGTTATTGTTAGTCATGTATAACAGGAACATGATAGTGTTGATCACATGGTAGAATGGTGAAGGGGGTGGCCTGATCCTGGTAAGGAGTCAAGCACCAAAAGAAGTTATCCACCGTAAGGGATCATCATTTGTTCATGTTGTTGGATTGGGAAATTTGAGTCAACTTCCTAGTTTGGCTTCAAGTGACTGGATAATCGGATTGCGAGTCGCAAACCCGCTTACTCGGAACCTTGCTGGCGGGTCGAGCCTGGTGTTTTGACACCCCCCTGACTGAAGGTCAGCCTCCTCTGGTGGCAGGTTGTCAGGGAGGTCGTTGGGAGCCTGGGCGCCATATTGTACTACCTGTTTTTTGGTGGCGGGTAGAATGGTCTCATGCTATTTTTGCCTCGCTTTACAGAGTCTTAGGCAGTGGTGATGGAGGATCTTGTCTTGTTTGTGTTTTCCAAGTCCTTGCACAAGGTAAGTGTTGTTTTTGTTTACCTTTAGGATAATGGCAGGGCCCACTTTTTCTGGCTGTAATTTACTTTTGTTGGTGTTCAAGATCCAGACTTCATCACCAATCTAGTGTCTGTCTTGGATGGGGACAAAGGTATTCTGTAGATGTTTTTCTTCTCTTTCTAATTGGTTGCTGTTGTCCTGTATGGCTTGAGGGTCCAAGCAGAGTGGAACCTTACTGGGCATTTCCAGCTTGGATCCTGATAGTGCTTGGATGATATTAGGTTGTGTGCTATAAACTAGCTCAAAGGGGCTTTTCCTGGTGAATCTGTTCACACAAGTTTGGCATAAAAGCAATGAAGTTGATAGCTGCTTGTACCAGTCCTCAGGTCTCCTGGCGGTGAGTTTGGCCAAGGCTTGTACAAGGCTACCATTCAGCTGCTCTACACGTCCATTGGCCTGAGGATGATAAGGGTGTTGTCACTGTGTGCTAGACCCCATTGTTGGTGAGGTATACATTGGTATCTTCAGAGGTCAGTTCCTTGCCTCCGTCAGTTATCAGGAGTTCTGGTGTTCCAAACTTACTGATGATTTCTTTTCCTATGAATTGCCGCACGACATTGCCTGTGTCAGTTTTCACTGCTTGCTCCACTGGCCAGCAAGTGGCAAAGTGGATAACAGTGATGTTTTATTTCTTCTCGTTATGTTTTCCTGGCATGGGATCCTGCAATGTCAAGGGGCCATACCTTGAAGGGTAGCTGTAAAAAGTAGGCAGTACAGACTTAGGTGGGGTGTTGCTTTTTGAAAATTATTTGCATACTTTGAATTGGTCTAGGACTTCCTGGACATCCCAGTATAGGGTTGGCCACCATGCTTTATGCTTATGGAATTTGTAGAGGTTGCAGCTTTTGGTATGTCCTAGGTCTCTGTGGTAACGTAGGATAGTGTCCACTTGCTGATGTGTAGAGATGTAAAGGATGGTGGTTCCGTTGGTCATTTTATGATGTAAAGTCCTGTAAATGTCTGTGAATAGGTGTTCATTCTTGATGACTGTTTCTTTTGTGATGTCAGTGGTACCAGGGAGAAGCCTTTGTCTTTTATTTGGAGTACCAGGAGGGGCCAGACTGGGTTGAGCCCATTCTTGCCCCTTGTGGCTCTAACACACAGACACAAGAGTGCATCTGCCATGATGAATTATGGACCAGGTTTGTACTGTATTATCATATTGAACCTTTCTAGGAGCTCCATCCAACGTGCTTGTTGGCAGGAAAGATTTGCCTGTGTTTTAAAGTATATGAGTGATTTTTGGTTGGTTAATGCTGTGAATTCCTCCTGGCGTTCCAAGTAAAAACACCATTTGACCAGGCATTGTATGATTGCCAACAATTCCTTGTCATGTATGGGGTATTGGCACTTGCCGTCTGTCAGTTTATGTGACTCATAGGCTACGGGCCGGAAGTTGCCATCATTGTTCTTGATTTTTAGTACTCCCACAATGGATGCGTCAGAGGCATCTGTCTCTATTTGATATTCCTCATTACATTTGAGGTGTTGTAGGATGGGTGCAGTTGCGAGGTTCTCTTTAAGACATCTGAAGCAAAGATTGCGTTGGGGTTCCATACAAACTTGGATTTGGCACCTGTTATGGCTGATAGGGGTACAGTCAGGACACTTCAGTTGGGTATGAACTGTTGTACATAGGCCATCATCCTCAAGAATGTACAGAGTTCTTACTTGTCTTTTGGAGGTGAAATTTTACGGATGGCTTGGATTTTCTGGTTATTGGGTTTAATGCCATCCTTTGAGACTATGTGTCCCAGAAAGGGCAACTGTTTGCGGAAGAATTGGCATTTGGAGGGCTTGGCTAGCAGTTTGTTTTGTTCCAGGGTACCAAAGACTGCTTTCAAGTCCTTATGGTGTTGCTCTACCAAAGGGCTGTAGACAATGATATCATCCAGGTACACCAGGGCATGCTTGCCAATGTAGGGGACAAACATCTTGTTCATAAAGGTCACAAAGGTTGATGGGGTGTTTATCATCCTAAAATTGAGCACCACACACTTTTATGATCTGTAATTAAAGTGGAAGGCTGTTTTGGGTATATCTTCCTCCTTGTATGGATTTGGTTGAAGCCAGCGGTCAGGTCAATCTTTGAGAAGACTGTGGCACTGCCCAGGGCATCAAAGAGGTTGTCAATGAGTGGAAGTGGGCAACAATTCCTGATGGTGACTTTGTTGAGGGCTCAGTAATCCATGATCAATTGAAGGGTACCATCTTTCTTTTCCACAAAGAATACAGCAGCACCAAAGGAAGATTGTGAGGGGTGGATAAGTCCTTTTTCCAGTGCCTCCTTGAGGTAAGAACATAGGGTGCTGTCTTCATTTGAGGTAAGTTGGTAGATGTGTTACGCCTTAGGTACAGCTCCTTTGAGTTAGATAGAATGTTATATGTGCTTCTCTAGTGGTAACCCTGGTAGAGCCTCTTTGAAGATTTCTGGATAGCGGGCTACAATGGTAATACCCAGTTACGGTAGGTATTACTTGCAGCAGGTATGGCAGGAGGTTGGCAAACTGAAAGCCAGACACGGCAGTGATGATTGGGTAGATGGTCATCAACCAACAGAAGACCTTAGCATGGAGGTTGTATCTTCTGAAGCTCCCGGCAAAGTACATTAACACATAGTACATGGAGGTGTACACCACAATGGACAGCGTGGAATGCAGGGACACCAGGGGAGGCCAGGAACCAGAGTAGGAGGAGTTGAGTTGTCCAGGGTCATAATGAGGATCATGACCTAGCCCTTCTGGTGAGGGGCCAAAGAACTCTGGTCCTTGTTGATAGCCTCCAATCCCAAGGCAAGCTGTAAGCACAGCTGTGAAAATGAGATGGTTCATCTTCCTTGGATTGGAGGGGGTTTGGCAGGGACTAACTAGTTTTGGATTAAGTTTTAAGTGAATTTAGCTTTATTGAAGGTGTTAGGGCTCAATAATAGCACAAGCTATTACTGAGGAGGGGTCCCTTATTTATAGTTATTCCCACTTGCAAAACTTTGCAAGTGGGAATGAAAGCAAAGGATTGGAGAACCCAAAAGTTTGGACAAGGTGATTGGTTGGGGTTTGAGAAGGTGGCCAAATTCTTGTTCTTTGTCAATCTGTTGGGGGTTTGGCCATTCTTGCCTAGAGCCAATGATTTTCCCTGGGTGTGGAGCTAGGTGATGGTGAAGGCTCATGGAACTTTCAAAATCTATTTTTGTTTTGGAAGGCTTAGTTTGGCTGGGGTCTGGGCTCAAGCATGTGGTTTGGTCCTCTGAATCCCATTGGTTTGGAGTAAAATTATTTTTAACTTTTGAAACCTGATTTGTCCCCTCTTCTAAAAGGTCAGAATATTTTGTAGAACCTGAACCCTGGATTTGCCCTTCTTCTGAAGGGCAGGAATTAATCAATGTTTTTCCCCCTACAACCAGGGACTTTTTTGATTGGTTGCAGGTTATGGGGGCTTCTTATTGGCTGTGGGATGGGACCCAGGTGGGGTGGCTGGCTGGCAGCTGGGAGGCTGGCAGTGGGCGCGCGGGTGGCTGGCAGGGGGCCTGGCTGGTGGGTGGGGGACTGGCAGCAGGCCCGCTGGTGCCAGGCTGGGCAAGCAGGTGGCTGGCGGGGGGCTTGTGGGCAGCTGGCTGAGTGGTGGGAGTTTGGTGGACAAGCAGGGGGTTGGCAGGAGGCCTGCTAGCAGCTGGCTGGGCTCAGGGAGGCTGGCAGAGGGTGCTAGTGGGCGTGGCAGGCACCTGCTTGGATGATAACATATTCTGGCAACTATTGGATTCTGTTTCCTTCTTTATTTGATTTTTATTTTCCCCAAATAAAGGGGGGAAATCCTCATTAAATTTTGCCTTTTTAATTGGAAATTCTCCTATTCTTTTCCAACATTGCCCCTCAGTCAGAATTTGATTTATGTCAGGAATATTCCTGACAACAATGTTGCAATCCTGAGAAGTAGTGATATCCTAGTGGTCCTTGAAATGTATAATCTTGTACTGGCAGGAATTCCAATCAATTGTCTTTAGGTTCTCCTTTTTGTCCAGGGTTTTGATAATGCGTACAAAGACATGGTCACATAGCCACTGGTCTACTGAGTTGGGGTAGATCTGGTGATTGACGCCTTCACATTTTATGGTCATTACTGAGGTTGCCCAGTCTACATGGGGGTTGTTCCTTTGTAACCAGTCCAGTCCTAGCACAATATCAAACTTGGGAAAATCAATGACAGGAACCTGGATAGTGGAATGCAGGTTCTCTAGCATAACAGAGAATGGGGCAGTTTCCCTTGTCATATCAATGTGATGTTCATCAGCTAAAACCACGTTTTAATCCACAAAGGATTAGTGGCTAGCTTGAACTTATCCACAAAGCTGCTGTTGACTAGGGTTTGATCTGTGCCAGAGTTCCAGGAGTGCTGAGCCTGTGTAACTGTGAAAGCAGAAAGGGTAAGATATCAGTTTATTGGGATGTCTGGCAATGGTGTAAAGTACTGGGTCTTCCAAGGGCACTTGGATCATTGGACACTGGTCTATGTCCTTGGGTTGCTATTCATTGTTGGTCAAGTCAGGAGTTGTGCAGGGAGAGCTTGGCTTTCTTAGTGCTCTTCCCGAGCTTTTTCCTTGTCTTGGTTGTCTTGTGTGGCAGTGATATGGAAATGGGTGTGGTTTGACTGGCCATTTTCCCCGTTTCCATTCACATTTGAGCCCAAAGGTTTATGGTTTGAACTGTTGATATTGTTCCCAAGAGGTGATTGGTTGGAGCACCTGGCTGGGTGAAAACTTTGGACCTTTCTTGCTTTCCAGTTTGCGCCTTGTGGAGCGCATTGGAAGTTTGTTCAGCTTTCTCTGCCTTGAGATACAAACTTTGCAAGTTGGTTACTTGTTCCAGGTTCACGTGTCTCATAACATGCAACTTGAGTGTGTTGTAGTACATGAGATGGGTAGCTAGAGTGTCAAAAGCCATATCTGAGGGGGTGCGTAGGTGGAGTTTCTTGTAAGTGCAGGTGAGCTCTTTCACTGTGCCAGTCTGGGTTAGATTATTCACTTGGTGTATGATCATGAGTGAAGTATCCTTCAGCACAAATCTTGCCAAGAAATCTTGTTTGAAAGTGTCCCAATCCTGCTTGGTGTATTCTTCATGCCACTTGTTGCACCAGGCGCCAGCGTCATGAGCCAGTTGAATGGAGATCTCTGCAATTCAAAATTGTTGCAGGCATTCCATTTGGGCCAGCTTGCTTTGGGAAGATTGGATTCATGCTGTGGTGTTATTTTTGTTGGCTCCAGCAAAAGGCTCTAATGCAGTGCTTCAAAGTCTCTGTGCTACGTAGGCTGGCATGATGCCTCTTTTCAGTTGCTTGGGGCATGGTGGTGGGTTCCTGGAAGAACCTTTTCATTGACAGGGTGTTGAAGGCGGGGAGCAGGATCACCGTGTTTTGGTACAGTATAAACCTATCAGGTATCTTGGCACCTGGCATGTACAGCGTGTACAGCACCCAGCCTAGAGGGAGGCCAGACATGATTCTATAAAGGATTTGTTGGACGCAGCAAGTACAGGCAGCAGGAGGAATTTTGGGGAATAAAGTAGGATGGAAACCCTACTTCTGCTACCAATGTTGTAACTGTGCTGTTTTAGCAGAGTTACAAGGGGAAAATGTTTTGAAACTAGATAATATTCTTTAATGAGAGCTAGTAATTATATAGTCATTGTGAATCCATGAATAGCAGGAACATGGTTGTGTTGATCACATGGATGGATGGTGAAGGGGGTGGCTTGATCCTGGTAATAAGTCAAGGGACAAAACAAGGAGTCCACTTTAGAGGATTGTCATTTGTTCATGTTGATGGATTTGGTAATTTGAGTTGAATTCCTAGCTTGGCTACAGGTCACTGGGAAATTTGATTGTGGGTCACAAATCTGCTTGGTTGGAACCTTGCTGGCAGGTCAAGCCTGCTGTTTTGACAGTTTGAACATGCTGTGTAAGCTTCTTGGGGAGTTAACTGACAACTGGTGATTAACTGTTGTCCTTCAATATGGAAGCAATCAGCAAACTCAGCCAGGGTTTCCTTGGGCTTAAAGACAATGTGCATAAATGCATCTTTCTTGACCTCCAAGCTGATATCTCCTCCAAGTTCTTTAATCAGGAGGTATTTCATGTCCTCCCAAGTGACAATGAAGGGAGTTTGGGGGCCACAACTTCTTGGCACATATGATGCCAGCAGTTAAAAATATGTTCCTTTTTAAGCTTGTCAGTAGTTCTACGCATTGCAGTTTTGTAGATTGTCAGAAAGGCAACAATGGTAGTGGTTTAGGGTCAAATATCTGTTTGAAGGAAGACTTATAGTTTTGGTCAATGTAAAATGTGGTGGATTGGCTGTTGTCACCTGGGTTGAGAACATTGATGTGGGGATTGCCCTCAAACTCAGATTCTGCAGCTGGTTGTTTAGCCCATAGAAGTCAAAGGCTCTCTTCCAGGGTGTTCAGTGTTGAGCTGTTTTGTCCACTGATATCCCTGGCAGTAGAGGCAGCAGCTCCAAATTCATCAATATTAATCTGTTGCACAGCTAGTGTACCAGCAATCCCATTGATATGAGTGTCCAGGGAAGTTGTCTGAGCCGTCAAAGGGGTAACCTGTCCATTTATTATTTTTGTCAAGCAAGAGAGGTTATGTACCTCCCTTTCCAGCACATCCTGCCTATCTGCAATGTCATTTGTTACTTTCTCCAAATGATCTAAGGCAAGAGCGCAGTTGACACAGAGTTAGCCTTCAAAGCCAGGGCAACACCCATGATCAATATGGGTAGGAGTACCAGTGACCTCAGCTTCCTCTTCACCTTCAGACTCAGAGGACAAGTCCTCAGAATTAGAGAGGTGTTGTCTTAAATACTCAATTTTGCCTTGCAAAGTAGCTACTTGATCAATGAGCAATGCAATGCAAGGGGCAGGCATAGATTTGACTAGAGGGGGGCTCTGAACAGAAGATTGTTGCCAAGTGATAGCCTTGATCTTGGCTATTGCTTCCCATACCTTGGCTTCAAAGTCAGATGGGACCTCAACAGGAGGAGCAGGAGGGGTCACCTTGATAGATGCTACTCTATCATCCACATAACTTTGCACGTGATATAGAGTGTTGTCTAGTGCAACCTTATTCAGACCATATTGATGCTGTAGATGGCAGCCCCAAGTATCAACATGGGCTCTAACCAATTTGAGTTGAGAATTAATATGTTCTTGAAATTGATTAAGTTTGCTAACCAGAGTCTCAAAATCCTGGCAATGCTTTAGCAGAGAGGCCTCAACTTGTCCATGTCATGCTGATTGATGCTCATTCAATTTGCATAGTAAATCCTTGATGTATCCAGGGAGCAAGGAATGAAGGGAATTTAGTGAGGTGGTCAAGTACTTCTGGGAGGCCGGCGAGTTGCGCTGGTTGTTGGAAATACACGCAAAGAGACTGGGGGACTATTCTTGATATGCCATATTCTTAGCATGGTTGTTTGAGACAGCAGTGGCTACAGCATTTATAAGTTGGTTCTGGGATCCTAATGCAATTTGATGGTGAACCAGGGCGGGTTGGATGAACTGGTTGACCAACACACTAATAGTCTCCATAGATTCCATCAATGCAAGGGGAGACTAAATTCCAAGAGGAAGGGGTACAGATCTTCAGAAGCGTACCAGGGACAGAGACCAGGGATAGTTTACATTTACACAGTACATGTGTGGAGGAGGGAGCGTGCAGCGGCACAAGATTGCTCATAATTGAGTGAGAAAGCTGGAAGGGGGCCCAAGCAGGCCCAGGAGACAACAATATTACCATGGGAGTTGAGGGGGTATTGGTGATATCTTTTTTTAGAGAAGGAATAGAAAATTTAGGTTGTTTGGGTACTTCAGAAACAAAGGGGGGGGGACCAGAGAATGTTTGTGGGATCAGGGTAACCAAGGGGCTTGCAGTCCCTGTAGTGAGCACCATTTTGTTGTGTTCATCTCCTGGGGACAACATCCAGGAGGACACGGTGGTAAATCTTTATAACAAAAGATTTGAGGTTTGAAGCTAGCCTTGGGTTAGCCTTCAGGGCAAAATTAAGGACACATACCTTAATTTCCTGGAATACAAGATGAGGAATTCCTTTTGGAAAAAAGGAAAGGAAAAAACTTGAAGAATATTAAAGCCAACACAAATGTGGATAAACTTGTCTTTATTAGGAGAGTTGATTCTACTTAAATAGTAGACATGGGTCAATGATCACTCAATAGGTAGACAGAGTGGTTGAGGGGGTAATGTTGAGGTGAGGTCATACCAAGATCAGAAAAGGGCAGGTATGATATTGTGTAATGGGTGGACATTGGAACAGACCCATTTATGGAAGGCAAGGAATTCCCAAAATTGAAGGCAAATCCAACCAAATCTTTGCACATATCACTATTTAAAGGCCATATCAAAATAGCATTAATAGCGCAATTTATGACAGGAATGATCTAATTGATTCAAGGGACCACCCAAGGAAACCAGAATACATAATCAGTCAATCAGGTGGCACTGTCTGGTTCCCAAGACAGAAACATCCTACCCCCAGCCAATCAGCCTACAATATGCAGAAAAAAGCTGATTACCCTCAGAATTGTTCTGAAAGTGGTAAAAAACAAGATTTGCTTATGTCCCTTGGGAAAATAGCAGCTGCAATGAGTTTTGCAAAGTCCACTGTGGCTGCAACTCTGAGATCTCATGCAAATTGTGGTACCCTCAAGAAGACTCCAACTGGTGCCTGTACATCAACTGAAGATGAAAAAGCATACCCTCTCATGTTGGTCATGCTGAAGCATGACCCCCAGATGCCCCTAGTCCAGGTGCTCCTCCAACTGAAACTTCATGGCATCTTCACTAATAAGAGAACAGTCAATTTGTAGATGCACAAAATTCTTGTCACTGCAAGAACCTTAGCCAATCATATTATCCATGGGCCCAGATGGGTGGACACCAATACATACAATATCATCATTATCAATTTTCTTAAAGGGTGGGCAATGATGACATATAATTATGTCATCTTCTTGTCCTATTAAAAGATCTCCACAAGCATCCAAGACTTTAGAGAGAAGCATATTCAATCTGATGTATACAAGCGCTGCCCAATCTTGTATTGTTTTGTTGGGGTTTTGTTGGCAGTTTCCCCATTGGATGTCACTCACTACTCCACAATATCAAACACTGCAGATGGGTATGCCTACCAGACAGAGCTCAATGCCATGCTGGAGGAGTGGGCTACACAAAACACTGTGCACACAATTGTACTGAGTGCAGAGATGGAGCAGCAGGAATGGGCAACCCAAGAAATCAGGGCTGCAGGGCATACTTGTTGGTCCTAACCCATCAACCACGCCAACATGCATCTTGCAGATGTATGTCTCTACAATTTTGGTTCCGCCCTCAGGCGCTTAAAGCCTGCCGCCTACAATGAACTATGCACCTGAATTGATAAGGGTTATGAGCTTTTCCCTTCTGCGTCTGTCCAGGACTTATTTGATCTCATCATCTTCTATGCAAGTGATAGTGATAAGTCAAGAAAGGACCCCCGCCTCCCCCCACACCAGTCCATCTGTTTTGCCAAGACCGTATATGTGACAGAAGAAGAATTTGTGCAATGGAAGAAAAACGCTCTTGTTGCCCCTCCCCAGTCAACAAACCCTGCCTCCCCAACCCCCATCAAACCACCTGCCTTCCAACCATGAGTCCCAAGCCACTACTAATCCCCCCACTATCTCTGATACTGTCCCTTTCACAGGTGCAGATGAAGGCAATGTTCATTCTGCCCATTCCCTCCCCTTCCCTACTTTGATTAGTAAATAAATATTTTCTTTGTTACAACTTATTAAAATTAATATCTCTCTTTCAATTCATAATTAACAATATTTTCTTTTCACATTATCAACATTTCCCATAATTAATACAATGATGCACATTTTACAAATAACTTAAAATTATTAGCAACATATTTTCTATCATTATTAATAAATTAAAGACCATAAATGAAATATTTGCATTAGAATATTGCAATTAGACGTCAACTTTTGATATTTAGAAATTATATGCATAACTCAATGCATTTTGATTAATAAAATTCATTGTAAATGTGGTTTTTTATTATAATTTAAAATAAATTGACTGTGTTTATATTAGAGAGCCATTAACGCTTAGTATAATATTGATACATAGTGAATTTTACAGCCTGTATATTTACCTATTGGTAATAATTCTGTAAACTTTCTAGTCAGATTTTGCAAGGTAATGATAAAGTAATGGATAAATAAATTACCGTTTATTACCATTAGTTGGCTGATTTTCTTTGCTGTGGCAATCATGCATTTTCTGATATTTACGCACTAGATCCAATTGGTTGGCTTCACATCAAATTGCACAGGCAATAGGAAAACAAGCCATCACCCCAAGACCAGATGTGGTCAGGGTGGCGGCTTGATTTCCTATTGCCTGTGCAATTGGATGTATAACCACCCAATTGGATACTAGTGTGTAAATATCAGAAAATGCACAATTGCCACAGCAAAGAAAATCAGCCAATTAATGACAATAAACAGTAATTTATTAACAAATTACTTTATTATTGCCTCACAAAATCCAACTAAAAAGTTTATAGAATTATTACCAATAGGTAAATATACAGGCTTTAAAAGGCACTGTGTATCAATATTTGTACTAAGCGTTAATGGCTCTCTAATATAAACACAGTCAATTTATTTTAAATTATAATAAAAAACCACATTTACAATGGATCTTATTAATCAAAATGCATTGAGTTATGCACATAATATCAAAATATCAAGAGTTGATGTCTAATTGCAATATTCTAATTCAATATTTATGTTTATTGTCTTTACTTTATTATTAATGATGATAAATATTCATGTGTTGAGGATAGTACTATAAAAACCAGTTTTTTGATGCAATTCAAACAAAATTCCAAATATCTACAGCCTAATCAACAAATTAGAGTCAGCCCTCCAAAAGGTGGTTGAGCTTGAACATAACATAAGGTAAATTGTGGTAAATCAACTGGGAAATGAGGGAAGGACCTTGGTCCAGCAAAACAAAACCGCAAAAAATAGCTTGGGAACAATGGTCTTCAAAGAACACAAGAAAATAATTTTAAATCTTCAAAAGGAAATACTCAAGCAGTTAGATTTCAAAAGTGAAAGTTGCAACTTGTGTGAATTTTCAAAAATCAATAGAAAGAATACTCAAATAATCAAACTAATTGAAGGAAATGAAATTTCAAAGGAAATCAACACAAATTAAGAGGAAACTGACAAAATGGAAACAGAAGGAAAAAAACACAAGCAAGAAGTAGGAGCGCTTCAAGAAATACTGAAAATTTATCAAATGAAAATCAAGAGGAAGCACAAGTTGCAAGAAAGATAAGGAAGATCAAGCCCAGAAAAACAAATGAAGAGCAGCCAACACTAATAAAGTTTGCTGAAGGGGCTCCTGTGGCTGAGGGGGGCGCAGAGGAAAAAATTAGTAAGTATTTTTTTATAATTACTTTTATTTACTTTAGTTATAAATAGGAATGGGGACAAGGTTGCGGAAGTTGCGGCTTTTACGCCAAGTTGGTTCTACAGAGGTTACCAATCACTGGTAGCCCCTGTAAAACAAATAAATAAAAGTCAAGTAAATAAAATAATTCAACTGAATATGAATAATTTTGCAAATATTGAAGCTAGAGCTAAGGAATATTTACCACTGCGGGGTGCTTGCTGTGGATTAGGGAAGCATACAAAATAGGAGCAAATATCAACTTTAAAGAGATGAATAAAATTTGCAGGGATGTCAAATTAAAATTTGATGAATATATTTATGAAATTATTCAGTAATTCCCATTTACAAATATGAATGAATATGAAAAAACCTAATAAAAATTGACTTTCAAATAGGAAATGAATATATCAAAACTGAAATTTTTAATGAATTATTCAAAGCATTATCAAATAAAGTTGGGACACAGTCCTTGTGAATAATTCCAAGCCTTTATTTATTTTGTTTTCCAAGGCATGGGGGGTAGATACAAGTCAGGCGCCCCCTGGAACCATCTTCAAGTTCAGTCAAACGTGCTATATCAACAGATTAATTTAAGTATATAAAAAATTATGCTTGTTTTCAGAAAAACATACTTCTCAAAGGATTCACATCACAACATGCCTAGGAATCCTATTACCCTGCATATTAAAAATGAATGTCAAAAATTTGGAGGATGTACCTATACAAATCAATATATGCCAATTAGCACTAGAACACCAGAAGACACTGCAGGGATATAGGACAGTTGAGCACATCCTGTATGACTCCTTTGCAATGGCATTGTTGTATGGGTACTACATGCCTCCCAAAAAGAATCTACTAATTTTTTTTCTCACTTGCCTCCCTTTTATCAAACAATCAACACACACCAGGGTGCAGGGTGCCACCCCTCTATCAATTGCATCCATAGTTGTCCACCACATACAGAAGAGTATGTGGTCCCATTTAGACGCATTAGCAGAAAATTTTATTTTGGGGGTATAACACCCCAGAATAATTGCATTCCCCTTTGCAATTAGCATCCCCTTAATAAATTATCTTCCCTTGCAATATATCTTTTATTTTTATTTTATGTTTAATTTCAAGTTTAATTTTATTTTAAAATTTAATTTTAATATTTAAATTATAATAGTAATATGTATAAATATATTATAACACAGTAGTTACAGTAAGAAAACACATGAAATAAAAAATATGATTTAAAAATTTGTTTATTTAGTTGCTTGTTGAATACTGGTTCATATGTTATGTAGTTAAACAACAAGAGCTCTATTTATCCGCATAAAGCTGCCTGCTTCACTTATGTTTTAAACAAGTGATTGTTTAGAACTCAAATTACATTTCCCTTGTACTATGCTTTGATAAATAGATTTGCTATGCTTAACCCACATCATAAGTACTAATTAGTTTGATATATATGAAAATCATAGGTTTTTGTGTTGTGTGACTATAGTGGCACTGAAATAATAAGGATCAGGTAATGCCTCACAAGGTCAAATGTGTGGCTTTTAAAAAAGTACATGGTACCAAAAAGGGTTCACAATTTTTTAGATTAGATTAATCTATTTCTATCTTTTTTAATTCATTTATTTATTAGCTCTATAGTCAATACACTATTTGGTGCATTATAATAAAAATATGTGCCCCTATATCTAGTATATTGTCTTTGTTCATCTTTTATACAAATTCTTATGTCTATAATACAATCAAATGTCACACCATTATATATAAATAATAATTTTTAAGTCCTAATACTGTGAATTCAGAACATAAACATAAAAATGCAGGATTGTCAAATCCTTGATGCAAATTTTGAATCACTTTTGCGGGCAACTCAGCTGAGTGAAAATTAAAATATTTAATAAAAGCAACCATTTAATTTGACTTTTTTGGTTAATTTAAATTGGCAAATTTTGAATCTCTTGAGCAGATAACTCAACTAACAAAAGACAAAACACAACAAACAAATGCAGGATACATGAATCAGAAATGCGGGATTCTAATGTATGATTTGAGATTTCCTATATTTCAAACAATACAGACATCATGTAAAATTAACAAATATGAAATTGAAGTATTGTCAAATCCAAGAACCAAATTTCAAATCATAATTACAATGAATTTAAAATAAATATAATTTATGGGTGTCTCAAAAAGGATATCAAAGGATCTAGAGTGGATTTATGCTAATTCTTTTAGGAATCATAGGCATTCTCAAAAATCACCCTATTCCAATTTAGGACGGCTAAAATTTTGAGCAAAAATATTCACCAACTTAACATACTTAACAATAAAATTGACTAAAATATACACATCTCTTTTTGAGTTCAAAATTTTTTAATAAAAATTTCTTATGTCTTCTTTCAACAACAACCAAGTCAACAAGCTGTTCCCTGGCCTTGACAAAATCATGCAGGGCTATGCTGGGTCTCTTAACAGTGAAGCCTCTGTCTATGGCCACTCCCAACCCACAGGCCTCTCTGCAAGCACCCTCCAGGAGTGTCTTCTTTCTCCTGCAACTTCCAGCATGGCCCTGTTTGCTCACTATGCACAGGCAGCTGCCAATCCAAATCCCTTATCAGCAATGGTATCCAGAACCAGCCATTTGAGCCATGGGGTCACCCAGAGAGCCCATAACCCCAAAAAAGCCAATCAGATGGTATTGACTAGTTCCCAAGATAGACACATCCTTCCCCCAGCCAATCATCCTGCAAGACGCAGAAGAAAATTAATCACTCCGGAGATTGTTCTTGAAATGGTTGAAAAGCAAGTGAAGCTTATGTCCCTCAGGGAAATTGCGGCCGCAATGGGGTTTGTAAAGTCCACTGTGGCTGCAACCCTGTGAGCCCAAGCCAACTGTGGCCCCCTACCAAGAAGACCCCAACTGGTGCCTGTACTTCAATTGAAGGTGACACAGCCCATCCCCTTATGATGGCCATTATGGAACATGACCCGCAGATGCCCCTGGTCCAGGTACGTCTCCAGTTGGGACTCCACGGCATCTTCACCAACAAAAAAACAATGAATTTGTGGATGCACAGTGTCAGGGATCCACTCATTAGGAAGCTTTTTCCCCAATTGAATGGAGAAGAGCTCCCAAGTTAAATTTGATTAGAGTGGAACCTACTGGAATACCTATCATTAGCATGTGTAGAAGGTGGCCAAATAGACGGAATCTTCCCAAGAGGGGAGTGAAATGATTGAGAAGATAATAAACACTGGTGTACCCCAAGACCAACCAGGGGGCCTTGGGGTGGATGATTGGGGGAATTGAGTTGTTTCAACATAAGGGGCATGTCTTTGAAGCAGATCAAAACAATACCAGATTAAGTCTTCAGATTTGTCATTAGGAGTTGGTTCAGGTTTTTCAAAGCTAACATTTTCTTGCCCATAATTGATTAACACACACAAAGTCTATACAAGGAAGATGAAATTCATGTTGTTGAGGGGGAAAACTTTATAATCTGCTAATCAAGTGTTTAGAATTGAGAATATAGATCTATTGGGTTGATAGAAAAAAAATTTGTTGGAGAAATTTGGATGGGAGGAATTTGTCAGTTTAAATACTGACTTCAAGTGAGGAAGGGAACATTGTGGTTACCAGGTGGATCTGCAAGAGTGATTTGAGAAGTATTTCCTTATGTACTGCAGCAGAATGCAGCCTGAAATGCAAGAAGAGGAAGGTTGGGATATTGCATTGCAGAATTGTACCTTGTTTTGGTTGGGAATGAAATCTGGGGTTGGATGTGAGATACTTCTCTGGCTTGGTTGGTTTGTTGTCTTTGATTGGCTTCCTAGGCCTTTGACTAATTGATTTGGATGATTTCTGCATTTATTTTCCAGTTGGTTGGTTGTTTTATATTGACTGGATTTAATTTTAAATGCTGAATTGATACTTCTGTTGTTGTTATGGTTGTCTGAAGCCTTGAAATCCACCTTTAAAATAGAATTTATATTTTGATCTTAGATTTTACGCTTGCTTTTGATTTTGCGTTCAAAATTAATTAATACACATTCATTAATCAATTTTGAATGTGTTTTTGAATTGATCTCATTAACAGATTCAGCTTTGTTCTTGGCTTCTATTTTAGCATTTATAAATGCAATTTCTGGTTTCTCCATCTTATTAACACAATTTAAGTCAAATTTGTGATTTGTGTTGGGGATAGAGTCCCTTATACACGCAGTTATGGTTGCTGCTAGAATCTTGTCCAATCAAGTTCTCAGTGGCCTCATTTTGGTGGATACCAACCCCTACAATTCTACTATTATTAATTTTATCAAAGAAAGGGCAATGAGGGCCCATAATGACGTCATCTTTATGTTGTATGCTAAGATCTCTGCAAGTATCCAAGACTATGGAGAGAAGCGTATTCAATCTGATGTGTACAAGCGCAGCCCAATCTTGTATTGTTTTGTCAAGGTTTTATTTGCAGTTTCCCCATTGGGCATCAATTATTACTCAGCAATATAGAACACTGCAGATGGGTATGCCTTCCAGATGGAGCTCAAGGCCATGCTGGAGGAGTGGGCCACACAAAACGCCGTGCACACAGTTGTACTGAGTGCTGAGATGGAGCAGCAGGGATGGGCAACCCAAGAAATCAGGGCTGCAGGGCATACTTGTTGGTCCTACCCCATCAACTACGCCAACATGAATCTTGAAAATGTATGTCTCTACAATTTTGGTTCCATCTTCAGGCGCTTAAAGCTTGCCACCTACAACAAACTATGCACTCAAATTGATAAGGGGTATGAGCTTTTTCCTTCTGCGTCCGTCCAGGACTTATTTGATCTCATCATCTTCTATGCAAGTGATAGTGATAAGTCCAGAAAGGACCCCCACCTCCCCCATACCAGTTCATCTGTTTTGTCAAGCTAGTATATGTGACAGAAGAAGAATTTGAGCAATTGAAGCAATCAGCTCTTGCTGTTCCTTCCCAGTAAACAAACCCTGCCTCCCTGACCCCCCCATCAAGCCACCTGCCTTCCAACCCTGACTCCTAAACCACCACCCATTCCCTCACCACTATCTCTGATGCCATCCCTTTCACAGGTGTAGATGAAGGCAATGTTCATTCTGCCCATTCCCTACCCTTCCCATCCTTTGATTAATAAATAAATCTTTTTGTTGTGAAAACTTATTAAAATTGATATCTCTCTTTCAATTCATAATTAATAATATTTTCTTTTTACATTATCAACATTCACCATAATTAATACAATGTTGTACATTTTATGAATGGCTTAAAATTCTGAGTATACATAATTTTCATCATTAATAATAAAGTAAAGGCAATAAACACAAATATTGCATTAGAATATTACAATTATACGGCAACTCTTAATATTTTGATATTATGTGCATAATTCTATGCATTTTGATTAATAAAATCCATTATAATTGTGGTTTTTTAGTATAATTTAAAATAAATTGACTGTGTTTATATTAGAGAGCCAGTAACGCTTAGTACAAATATTGATACATAGTGCATTTTAAAGCCTGTATATTTACCTATTGGTAATAACTCTATAAACTTTTTAGTTGGATTTTGTGAGGTAATAATAATTTAATGTGTTAATAAATTACTGTTCATTATTATTAATTGGCTGATTTTCTTTGCTGTGGCAATTGTGCATTTTCTGATATTTACACACAAGTATCCAATTGGGTGGTTATACATCCAATTGCACAGGCAATAGGAAATCAAGCCGCCACCCTGACCACATCCAGTCTTGGGGTGGCGGCTTGTTTTCCTATTGCCTGTGCAATTTGATGTGAAGCCAACCAATTGGATCTAGTGCGTAAATATCAGAAAATGCACAATTGCCACAGCAAAGAAAATCAGCCAATTAATAATAATGAACAGTAATTTATTAACACATTAAATTATTATTACCTCACAAAATCCAACTAAAAAGTTTATAGAGTTATTACCAATAGGTAAATATACAGGCTTTAAAATGCACTATGTATCAATATTTGTACTAAGCGTTAATGGCTCTCTAATATAAACACAGTCAATTTATTTAAATTATAATAAAAAACCACATTTATAATGGATTTTATTAATCAAAATGCATAGAATTATGCATATAATATCAAAATATTAAGAGTTGCCGTATAATTGTAATATTCTAATGCAATATTTACGTTTATTGTCTTTGATTTATTAATGATGATGAAAAATATGTATGCATTGAAGATAGTACTATAAAACCCAGTTTTTTTGATGCAATTCAAACAAAATGTCAACTATCTATTACTTGATAAACAAATTAGAAGTACACCTGCAAAAGGTTGTTGAAATAGAAAAAAAATATCAGGGAAATAGTGACAGGAAAGCTGGGTGACAAGGGCCAGCCACTAATCCAGTCAAAAGAGAATTCTATGAACAAACTAGGAAATATTATAGACAAAAAGAATAAAGAAGCATTGCTGAATCTCCAGGGAAAAATTTATCAATTCTGAAGTTCAACAATGCGCCTACAATTTGTGGGAGTTTTGGCAGGGGGCCAAAGAAAATAATAATAAGATCAAACTAATCAAAGGAAATGAAGTTCCAAAGGAAAGTAACACCAATGAAGAGGAAAATAATCAAATGGAAACAGACAAAAACAAAACACATGCAAGAAGCAGGAGTGCTTCACAAAATACAGAAACTTTATCAAATGAAAATCAAGAGGAAGCACAAGTTGCAAGAAAAATAAAGAAAATTAAGCCCAGGAAAATTAATGAAGAGCAGCCAACACTCATGAAGTTTGCCAAAGTGGCGCCTGTGGCTGAGGGGGCTACAGGGGAAACAATTATTAAGTCTTTTTTACTATATTTATTTTAGACATCACCAGGAATGGGGATGAGGTTGTAGAAGTGGCAGCTTTTACGCAGAGTTGGTTTTAAGGGGGTTATCAGTCACTGGTAGCCCCTGTAAAATAAATAAATAAAAACCAAATAAATAAAATAGTACAACATAATATGAATAATTTTTTTAATATTGAAGCTAAAGCTACGGAATATTTACCACCCACAGAGTGCTTGCCATGGATAAGGAAAGCATATGAAATAGAGAGAAATATTAACTTTTAAGAAATGAATGAAATTCATGGGTATATCAAACTAAACTTTGATGAATACAGATACAAAAGCATTCAAATATTCCTCTTCACAAACATCTACAAATACGAAAAGAACTCAATAAAAACCAACTTTCAAATAGGAACTGAATATTTGAAAAACTGCAATTTTTAATGATGTATTTAAGGCACTGTTAAATAAAGCCGGGGATGCAGTCCTTAAGAATACTTTTAAACCTTTTTTATTTTGTTTGCCAAGGTCTGGGGAGCTGATTCAAGTCAGGTGCCCCCCAGAACCCTCTTCAAGTTCAACCAAACATCCTATATCAATAGGTTAGTTCAAACATTCAAAAAAATTATGCATGTTCTTGGAAAAGTATACCTTGCAAAAAATTCACGTTGTGGTATACCTGGGAATCCTCCTTCACTGCATATTAAAAGCCAATGTCAAAAAGTTGGAGGATGTACCTATTCAAATAGACATATGCCGCTTAGCCCTCAACAGCCAGAAGACACTGTGGGGGTATAGGACAGTTGAGCATGTCCTGTATGACTCCTTTGCATTGGCAACGTTATATGGGTACTATGTTCCCCCTGAAAAAACCTATTGATTGATTCAATCACCTGCCTTCCTTTTATCAAAAAATCAACAACCACTGGGGTAAAGGGCGCCACCCCTCTAGCAATCACATCCAGGGTTGTCCACCACGTATAGAAGAGTATGTGAATCCAATTAGACGCTTTAGCCAAAAATTTATTTTTTGGGTATAATTCCCCAGAATAATTGCATTTCCTTTGCAATTAACATCCCCCCAATAAATATTTTCCCCTTGCAAATTAAATTTTATTTTTTAAAACTTTTTATATTTCAATGCTAAAATTTTAAGATTGAACTATGTAAAATTAAAGTTTTACTATAAATTTTTTAATATTACATATTTCAATCTTAAAATTTTAGTATCTAAAAGTTAATGTTAAAATTTTAATAATATATATTATAATACTAAAAAAATTTATATCAAATATTTCAATATTGAATAAATCACTATTTAATAAAATTAGTTAAATTTCAAATATTTAAGCTTTAATATTTAAATTTTAAGATTTATAATTATAATTTTACTTGTAATATTTTAATTTTAATTTTTAAATTATAAAGTAATATATAATCAGGTTGATAATAATAAAGGGACAGTTTAATAAAGTGAACATGTGTAATAATAAAATATGATTTATAAATTTGTTTATTTACTAGCGCATCAAGTATGGGTTCATTTATTACATAAACAAACAACAAGAATTGAATTTATCCGCATCATGTGGCACGCTCCACTATTGTTCTAAACAAATGATTATTTAGAACTCAAGTTACCTTTCCCTTGTAATATGATTTGATAAATATATTCAATATGCTTGTCCTGCGTCCTAAGTACTAATTAGTAAGCAATACATAAAAATCATTGGTGGCCGTGTTGTGTGGCTATAGTGGCACTGAAATAATAAGGATCAGATGATGACCTGAAAGGTCCAATTTTTGGCTTAGAAAAGCCAAAGTACCATCAAGGATTCACAATTATTTAAATAAACTAATTTCTTTCTATCTTTTTTGATTTATTTATTTGTTAGTGCAAAAGCCAATAATAATATTCAGTGCATTATAATAAAAAAATATCCATCTTACCTAGTATAATTAATTTTACTTACCTTTTCCATGTGTTCTTATATGTCTATAATACAATCAAACGTCACATTATTATATATAAATAATAATTTTTGATTCCTAATAAAAACAAACTAAATAAAAATAAATAAAACCCAGAGCGCCTATTTATCTGATTGGCTCAGAGGCCAGGGTTTTAGGGAGGAAGGATTCCGAGTGCTCATAAAAAGCCTCCACCACATTGGGTGACATCACAAATTGGCTGATCTTGAGAATGTTGAAGAGATCCCCAGTGTCCTGAGGGAGGCCTTGTTTCACCTTATTCTTGATCCAACCAAACACCTCCTCAATTGGGTTCAGAAATGGAGAATAGGGCGGAAGGAAGAGGAGTCTCATTGGACAATTGGTAAGTTGGGGCTGGAGGTGTGACTGTTTTTGTCAATGGGGGGAACTCAGATACAACCAGATCCACTTTGTGGAGCCTGACATTATCAAGCACTACAATATTGGTTGTACCGCTGTAATTTATCCAAAGGTACTCCTTGATAGCTCAGAGAAAATCAATAAATGTCCCACAATTATGGGGACCCTTGATCATCTGATATTGATCCAACCCGCAAGGACCAAGAAGCGCAACCATTGAATAGGTCTGAGAACAAAAGGCTGCACAATGGGCTACGCTGTCCTTGGACCCCTTCTTGACCCACCCATGCTAGACCTGAGTGAGGAGGAAAACAACAATTTGTCAATATAGAAGAACTGGACATTCCCAGTCTCCTTTAGTGCCAGATATGTCTTGGCATAAATGCTACAATCCTCAATGGTCTTTTCACTGTTCTTATTATCTGGAAAACTCCCAGTACTTTCTAGGAGAAGCCCAAATCAACCATAGTTTTTAGACAAGGGTTTTGGAAACAGAAAGCCTGAACTCTGTTGCAAGCATTGATTGGACAGCAAGTGTGTCCAGGTGGCAATCCTTGGCTACCCACTGCTTGATTGTGTCAATGTGAATAGGCTGAAGAAGTTTGGGCTGTCTTTTTGCCTTGGTGGATTTGCCAATTTGTCAGGTGTTGCCATATTTGGTGTTGCATTTGCCAATTTATATGGCTATGACACCAAATTGGGACACAATATCCCAAACTGCCATCCCCCTGTTCAAGCAGTTGAGAAGAGCTTCACGCTCACTATCTGTCAACTGAGCCGGCCCTTGGCAGGTACCACGGCATCCTGGCTACCAGGCTCAACACAGGGGATGGGGACCCTTGTGTAGAATGTGGGATCATGCTTGGTTGCGCTGGAGCTGTCAATGGCGGCATTAGACACAGACACAGATGGCTCCTCAGTTGTGGCCAATGGCTGATAGGAGGTATCAAAAACGCGGGGGCAGGAAGTAGCAACTCTTGGGTCAAGAGTGCGTGGCCAGGTGACAACTGGGTATACCGTGGAGGTGTAAGTAACCTCAGTGTTCCTGGTGACCCTGGTGTAGGAGAATTTTGTGGCAGGCCTTGAGAGTGGCTTCTGTCTGGGATGCGGAAGGTGGTTGGCTGGCGCTGATACCTTGGGAGGCCTGTGTATCAGCATGACTCCCCTCAAGTTGGGTTTTGGGTCTGTTCTTGGACCCTCTGGGATGCCCTTGTGGACAGGCTGCCCTGCAGGCTGGTGCAGGAGCTGGTTGGGAATGCAATTGATGGTCCATAAAAATAAAATAAAAAAGATATATACTTTAGATTAAATATGTATTTATTTGGATTTATTGGTTTAGTTGTGGATAGTTGTTTTCTCTTGAGTTAGCCCTGAATAGTAACAGAACTTTCATATCCATGATTTGAAGTGAATAATATAGTATACCTCCAGTTTTGGATGTTTTTAAATTTTAATCACTTTTTATGTCTAAACATGGTTGTTGAGATTGGATTTTTCATTTGATTTTAGTTGTGGTGGAGCTTCTTGATTTAGGTTGGTGTTTCCTAGTGTGCTTACTGTATATTAAATTTGGATTCCAGTTCCTGCAATTAATATCTGAGTTTACTAGTGCCATTCAAAAGTGATTTGAAATTTAGTTCATGGATTTGACAATCCTGCAGTTTCAAAAAACATAGTAAACTTAATGAAAATGGTTGTTGGATTTGAACGCTTCAAATCTGATTCTAGTTAATTCATTTTGTTCATTGGAAATATGCAGTTCAACTTGAACTTTTCAAAGTGTCTATGATTTCCTGCATTTTCAAATATTCAAATAAAAATACAAAGAATTTGATTTAATCAAAAAAAGCCATCCCACAAAAGTGATTCAAAATTTGGACCAAGGATTTGACAATCCCGCATTTTCATGTTTATGTTCTGAATTTACAGTACAGTTGCCAGCCATTATCACCTATAAGCAAATTAGAGGATAGAAAAATTGATTGGCTCTCTTGTAAAGGCACTCAGTAAACTATATTTCAATGACTAATGACTCTGGGCTAACATGCTTTCTACAGCATTAATAGTGTGTTAAACTTGAGTCAATCAAAATATGGGTAAGAGCCCATATGAACTTGTCTATGGGCACAAGCCCACCATTGTCAGTAATAATTTAGATCCTGGTTATTTTTACCTAAGAAAGTACCTACTGGCAATAATCCTGACATACAACATGCAAGAAAGGACCAAGAGACCAAAGAAAAAGTTCCCATATAACATGAACAGTTTCAAGTTGGAGACAAGATTTGGGTTGTCAACCACAATTTGCATAAGTATAACCCAGGATTATGAGGACTTTGACTTGTCATGGGAGTCAAACCTAACAATACCTACATTATCAAAGAAATTGGTGCTCATAATGAGTTAAAGTACATGTATCATGACTGACCTTGCCTATGCAAGGCAAGGACCACATAATGCAACTCACAACTACTGGTCTATAATGCAAAACTAGATCAATATCAAGCCCAAATCCCTGAAACTCTCAAGAAAAATCTTAAGGCTTCACCTTCCAGCACCCCAGGAAAAGATGTTGCAACATCTACAATTACTTCTTCTTGGTAAATTAATACCCCAAGTGATTTCATGATTAATAATTAAGTTGATGGCATTCCTGCCCCACTATCAAACTATACAGGGATCAAACATTTTGAGTTCAGATGTGAACACTACCTGGGCAAGTCCTATGTCTGTCATGACATAAATAGACAGCATGTGGCTTCCTATGATACTATATAATACTGTCAACTCATATTAATGAAGTATAATTCTCTTATTAATTTTCTCTTTATCTTGTTTATTATACTTCCAAGAAGTATATACTTGAAAATCATACAATCATCACTAATCTGAAAATCTTGGTTACATTGCTAAAGCACACAAAAAATATATTGTGTATGCTAGTAAATAGTACACAGTTGAGAAAAAAGCAGGCCAGTGGTTAAATAAAGATGCATACTGAAATCTTGGAAGTACATTTGGTTATATTAATAGCTGGCAAATAGGTTATATTCTAGTGTGGGTCTAGATTTTTAGTGATTTGAGTAAGTAGATGCATGATCTTTTATTATAAATGACAATAAAGCTATGAGCATGAGCTTGCTCATTTTTGTTCTGTATTTGTAAATTTTCTATTTCTAAATATATGAATTCAGGCTCAATAAAAGCACAAAACTATCACTAAGATGGTTGTTTATTTATCTATTCTTAAATTGCTTAAAAAATTTAACTGTAAGGGTCCAATAAAATGTTTGACTTGAGCTTGATTTGGGCGCAGAATTGAAATTTTAAAAGTAGACTCTTCTTCCATGTCACTTAATTTCTTGAAATCAATGGTCCAAATTATGAATTGTTTGTCCTGAAACTAGTTCTGGATTATTTTGGATGGTATTATCTTTATTTTTTGGTGTTGATGTCTTTTCACAATATTTAAAATATTACCTGCCTTAATTTTTGTTTGTTTACCTGTTCTGAAAGCCTTAATTATGTTGCTGTGACCATACAACAGTCACTATTGAGTATTTAGCTAAATAAATGCTCTAAAATATAAAGTTATCTCTGCTTTTCTGATTATTGCATGTAGATAGGTTGGATTGGAAGTCTTAAGGTCAAGATTCCTGAAACTGGATATCTAGGTTCAATAAAAGAAAAGAAGGCAATATTGGCCAAGTCAATCTGGGAGACTGGGTGTCTCAATAACAGTTTAATTAATTGGGAAGATTAATTAAAAAATACACAGGAATATAATTAATGAGGATTTAATTATATTAGTTAAATTGCCTTGACTGTGTCAAGAAGTTTGGTTAAGGTCAACTATAAGTAAACCCCCAAATTTTGGGTTAAAAGCACTGCTTTGGCAAATTCATTGGGTTAGAAGCGCTGCCGCGCTGCCTAATTGATTTGAGAAGCGCTGTGGTGGCGCCTGGTTCAAGTTTTGAAGCATTTTAATGGGTTTCAAGGCAAAAAAACTATTAACTGAAAAGATAAATAAATAAAGGCAAGTATGCCTAGAAATTCAGGTTTGATCAGCTGGTTCCCAGTTGGAACATCAATAGTTGAGTGCTGGGATGTTTAATCCACAGGGTTTTGGCACTGAGAGCTGAGGAAGCTCCATGCTGAGTTGGTACATTGGGATGAATGGAGTCAGGTGACTTCCTCCCATTGTAGGTTGATTCTCATTGGTTGAGAA